>CAUYTI010044721.1:0-12161 GCA_963575145.1 Galago senegalensis | reverse complement strand
CCAGCTACTTGGGAGGCGGTGGAAATTTACTCGCTTTAGCCCTGTAGTTGGTGTTTGCTTTTTGATTTAATGCCACGGAAATCTACCCAGGGGGAAAGATTTAGGCTCTTTCTAAAAAAAAAAAAAAAAAAAGAGTAAGTCCAAAGTGTGTGGCCTGTGCAGCTGGGAGAAGGGAGTGGACATTTCCTGAGAAGAGAAAGACTACCTAAGAACCAGATCTGTGGAAGGCAAACCAGGAGGTACCCTTGGAGACGATGAGTTTGCAGTACGTTATGGATGTCCGTGTGGACGGCACAAGTGTACTGGTGGATGCACAGAGGAAAGGTCAGGACCAGAGATGAAAATTTAGGAGTCATCAAAGTACAGATGATATTTAAAGCCCAAGTGCGAGATAATTTCTAGGATTGAGTATAGGAAGGGAAGGATGATTCCTGGGGTTTGGGCTTGGGCTGCAGGAAGGATGGTTTTCCTTCTTCAGAGATAGAGGACATTGGAGGAGGAGGGGGCGTGGAAGGGAGGATGATGTGTTTGTTGTGAATGCGCTGAGCTGGAGGATATCTCAGAGGAGCAAGGAGTGCCTAACTTGCAGTCAGGTTTGAGGTTATGAGCTCAGAAGAGAGGTCTGGTCAAGAGACAGAGCCAGGGGGTAACTGAGGTCCCAACAAATTTATGTAAAATAAATGCAAATCTATACAAACCTGAGCTCCCTTCGTAATTCCCAGGGCAAACAGATGCCAGTGCAGGTGTTCCAGGGATTAATAGGAATTTGAAACCACAGGTGAATTTCAACCACCTATAATGGAAGCAAATGCCCTAAGAAAAGACCCTTTTTTTCTCCAAGTCTGAGCACCATCTGCTTCTCCAGGGCAACTGAATGATGGATTTTTTTTTTTTTTGAGACAGAGTCTCACTATGTCACCCTCAGTAGAGTGTCCAGCTCACAGCAGCCTTCAGCTCTTGGGCTTAAGTGATTCTCTTGCCTCAGCCTCCCAAGTACCTGGGACTACAGGCACCCGCCACAACGCCCAGCTATTTTTTGTTGCAGTTGTCATTGTTGTTTAGCTGGTCCAGGCTGAGTTCAAACCCACCAGCCTTGGTATATGTGGCTGGCACATAACCGCCGTGCCTTAGGTGCCAAGCCTGAAGTGACTTTTTCAATGATAAACTGAGAAATATTTTGTAATAGATCTATGACTTTCTCATCCAACAACACTCCCTTTCTTTTCTTTTTTTTTTGCTAAGGCAAGCATGAAATAAAGTTTATTGAGGAAGGGAAAGGTAGGTTTACAGGACAAGAGAGTTTACAAAGCAAGATACATTCTCCATAGATAGTAAATGGGCCTCCATTGCCAGGGCAAGTAGACAAAGAAGCCAGCACTCCTTTCCCTGGTGACAGAATGCTGACTTTGGTCAGGTATCAAGCAGCCATGTGCCTCCTGAAGGCTGGATCCCTCCCACCCCAGCAGCCAAATCAGTCAAAGCCAATCACAATAACCCGCCATCTTTGCCTATAATTGGATTTGGAATGGCCTAGCAATGCCCTCCTGGTCAATGAGACTACTGGGGCTGGGCAGCACTGCTGTAAATGAGTATCTTAGACATGAAAAAGGTGCAGAAGTAGAAGCTATCCTCTTCACAAAGACATTTTCATGTCTGCTTATGCAATTGCACAGCAAACAGCTTGCTAAGTATAATAAAAAATTGAAAACAGAAAACTGATGTCAGCATTGAGCTAATGCTGGAGAAGTCTTGCCTCTGGATAGCTTCTTATGGGAGATAACAAGTGTTTTTATTGTGTAAGCCACTTGCTGTTAGGTTTGCTATAACTTGCAACTGAGAATATTCATCCTTAAAAACATATCAGTATCTACCTATCTATCCCATCCATTACAAGGAAGATTAGTCTGAATTTATAGTAAAAGACAAATGGAAAAAGCAATATGAGGGTAAACAAATAATGAAGGAAGACTTTTGTTTCTGGTGTCATGGCATATTGAACATCCCGAATGACCTGACTGATAAAAAGAGCTGGAGTTATTTTAAATATGTATTTTTAAATAATCAATTACATGACATATTTTTAAACCTATCATCTTACATTTAAGTCAAAAGAGACCAACAAAAAAAAAACTATAAATAAGTAAAATGTATAATATGCCAGAAAGCAATATGTATAGAAAAAAATAATACAGGGAAGAGGGGTGAGGAGTGCCAGATGGAGTAAGTGGAGTCGTCAAGATAGGCCTCATTGGAATGATAACATCTGAGAACAGATTTCAAAGAGATGAGAACAATGGCCACAGGAATATCTGTGGAAAGAATGAATCAGGTAGAAGAAACAGCCGGTGTAAAGAGCCTATAATGTGAACATGTTAAGAATGCACAAGGAATAACAAAGCTAGTATGACTAGATTGAATGAGTGAGGGGAGATGAGAAGACAACTGGGTCATAGTAGTAACGGATATTTAATTCAAATATTTTCCTTCAGCAATTTGAGGGTATCATTCATTCCATTGACTTCCAGCTTCCATGGTTTCTGTGGAGAAGTCTGTCGCCAGTCTTATTGTAGATTATTTGAAGATAATATATCTTTTTTTCCTCTGGCTACTTTTAAGATTTTCTCTTGTCTTTGGTTTTCAAAGTTTTACTATTATGTGCCTGAATATGGCTTTCACTGTATTCATGGATAACATGACTTGATGTCTTTTGTCAGTTTTGGAAATTCCCACCATTGTCTCTTCGAATATTGCATCTGCCCTATTTTCCCCTTTCTTTCACTCTAAGATTCCAATTACACATAATTTAGACATTTGCACTACGTTGCATATGTCTCTTACTTTCTTTCTTTTTTTTGTATTTTTGCATCCTTCAGGCTCTCTCTACTTAGATTTGGACTTCTTCTTTTGGCCTATCTCCAGCCAACTAATTTTCTCTCCAATTGTGTCCAATCTGCTGTCAGATCTATTTGTTGTGTTCTTAATTTCAGTTGTTATACTTTTTAGTTCTAGAATTTGTTTTTGATAATTTTTATAGTTTCCAGGTGTCTACTGAAATTTCTCATCTTTTCATTTAATTTCATCATATTAATCATAACTATTTAAAAGTCTGATAATGCCCCCAGAAATGTGACAATGTGAAGGAAATGGATCAATATTTGGAATCACACCCCCACCCTAGACTTAGCCAGGAAGAAATAGATCTTCTGAACAGATCAATTTCAAGCACTGAGATCAAAGAATCAGTAAAAAATCTCCCAACAAAAAAACGCCCTGCTCCGGCTGGCTTCACACCAGAATTCTATCAAACCTTCAAAGAAGAGCTTATTCCCATACTGCAGAAATTATTCCATAAAATTGAGGAGGAAGGAATCTTCCCCAACACATTCTGGGAAATAAACATCACCCTGATACCAAAATCAGGAAAATACCCAACTAAAGAGGAAAAATTCAGACCAATTTCATTAATGAATATAGATGCAAAAATCCTCAACAAAATCCTAACCAATAGATTACAGCTTATCACCAAAAAAGTCATACATCATGATCAAGTAGGTTTTATCCTAGGGATGTAAGGTTGGTTTAATATACGCAAGTCCGTAAATATTATTCACCATATCAACAGAAGCAAAAACAAAGACTATATGATTCTCTCAATAGATGCAGAAAAAGAATTTGATAAAATCCAGCATCCTTTCCTAATTAGAACACTGAAGAGTATAGGCATAGGTGGCATATTTCTTAAACTGATTGCAGCTATTTATGACAAACACACAGCTAATATCTTACTGAATGGGGCTAAACTGAAAGCTTTTCCACTTAAATGTGGGAACAAACAAGGTTGTCATCTGTCATAATTACTATTCAATATAGTGCTGGAAGTTCTAGCAGATACAATTAGGCAAGACAAGGAAATAAAGGGCATCCAAATGGGAGTAGGGGAGGTCAAACGCTCCCTCTTTGCTGATAATATGATCTTATACTTAAGAGAACCCCAAAGACTCAACCACAAGACTCCTGGAAGTCATCAAAAAACACATTAATGTCTCAGGATATGAAATCAATGTTCACAAGTCAGCAGCCTTTGCGTACACCAATAACAGCCAAGAAAAGATGCTACTGTGTTTCCCTGAAAATAAGACCTACCCAAAAAATAAGCCCTACCAGGATTTTTATGCATCTGTTAAATATAAGCCCTATCCTGATAATAAGACCTAGTGATGGGCATGGCTATGCATGTTGGCACAGAGTGGTAAGGAAGACTGGAATACCTTTTATCTGCCACAGCTCCTTTCTCCGAGCTGTTTGCACTTACATGGGTGTGCATGTGGTAACTGCGGTCACAGGCATCCTATTGCGTATGTGCAACAGCTAGGAGAAAGGAGTTCACGCATCACTAGCACAAGCCCAACCAACAAGGTAAGCTCCCCCTGTCTGGTTCCAGAAGAAGATGCCTTAATTGCGTTTGAATAAATGTAGATTGTTATATTATACTTAATAAAAATAAGATACCCCCTGAAAATAAGCCCTAGTGTGTCTTCTTGAGAAAAAATAAATATAAGACAGTGTCTTATTTTCTGTGGGAAAACACGGTAATTAAGGACACAACTCCCTTCACCATAGTTTCAAAGAAAATGAAATAGTTAGTAGTATACCTAACAAAAGAGGTGAAAGAAATCTATAAAGAAAATTATGAAACCCTGAGAAAGGAAATAGCAGAGGACATTAACAAATGGAAGAACATACCATCCTCATGGCTGGGAAGAATCAACATTGCTAAAATGTTTATAATTCCGAAAGCAATCTTGCGATTAAACCACATCCCTCTTAATGTACTAACATTGCACTTTCAAGGTTTGGAAAAAAGGATTCTGTGTTTTGAATGGAACCAGAAAAAAAACCGTATAGTTAAGGCAGTTCTTAGTAATAAAAATAAAGCCAGGGGCATCAGCATACCAGGTTTTAGGTGGTACTGTAAGCCTACAGTGGTCAAGACAGCAAAAAAATAGAGACATAGACATTTGGAATGGAACAGAAACTCAGGAAATGAACCTAACAACTTACACTATCTAATCTTGGATAAACCAAACAAGAACATACACTGAGGGAAAGACTCCCTATTCAATAAATGGTGCTGGGAGAACTGGACATCCACATGCAAAAACCCGTACCTCTCTCTGCTCACAAAAATTGATTCAAGACAGATAAAGGACTTAAATTTAAGGCATGAAACGATAAATATCCTCAAATAAAGCATAGGAAAAACACTGGAAGATATGGGCCTGGGGAAAGACTTTATGAAGAAGACTGCCATGGCAATTTCAATAACAACCAAATAAACAAATGGGACTTAATTAAACTAAAAAGCTTCTGTACAGCTAAGGAGACAACAACCAAAGCAGATAGACAACCTACACAATGGGAAAGGATATTTGCATATTTTGAATCAGACAAAAGCTTAATAACTAGGTTGTATACAGAACTCAAATTAATATACATGAAAAAAGCCAACAATCCCATATATCAATAGGCAAGAGACATGAATAGAACCTTCTCTAAAGAAGACAGACAAATGGCTAACATATGAAAAAATGCTCATCATCCCTAATTATTAGAGAAATGCAAATCAAAACCGCCCTGAGATATCACCTAACTCCAGCGAGAATGGCCCACATCACAAAATCTCAAAACTGCAGATGCTGGCATGGATGTAGAGAGAAGGGAACACTTTTACACTGCTGGTGGGACTGCAAACTAATACAACCATTTTGAAAGGAAATATGGAGAACCTTCAAAGAACTCAAGCTAGACCTTCCATTTGATCCTGCAATCCCATTACTAGGCATCTATCCAGAAAGAAAAAAATCCCTTTATCATAAGGACACTTGCACTAGACTGTTTATTGCAGCTCCATTTACAATCGCCAAAATGTGGAAACAGCCTAAATGCCCACCAACCCAGGAATGGATTAATAAGCTGTGGTATATCTATACCATGGAATACTATTCAGCCACTAAAAAAATTGAAGACTTTACAGCCTTTGTATTAACATGGATGAAGTGGAACACATTATTCTTAGTAAAGCATCACAAGAATAGAGAAGCATGAATCCTATGTACTCAATTTTGATATGAGGACAATTAATGACAGTTAATAACATGGTGAGGGTGGGGAAGGGGAGAGCAGAGAGAGAAAGGAGGGAAGGGTGGGGAAAGGAAGAGCAGATAGTGGGAAGGAGGGAGGGGTATGGGGTCTTGCTGTGTGCCATGCCTTTTAGGGGCAAGACATGTTTGTAAGAGGGACTTTACCTAATAAATGCGATCAGTGTAATCTGGTTTCTTGTACCCTCAATGAATCCCCAACAATAAATTTTTTTTTTTTTTTTTTTGTAGAGACAAGGCCTTGCTATATTGTCCACGCCTCAAACTCCTGGCCTAAAGCTATCCTCCCTCCTTGGCCTCCCAAAGTGCTGAGATTACAGTTTTATTCTTTTTTTTTTTTTGAGAGACTCGATAGGTGGCCCTTGGTAGAGTGCCATGGTGTCACAGATCACAGCAATCTCAAACTCTCAGCTAAAGTGATTCTCTTTGCCTCAGCCTCCAGAGTAGCTGGGACTACAGGCACTCACCACAACACCGGGCTATTTTTTTTTTCTTTTGGTTGAAGTTATCATTGTTATTTAGCACGCCTGGGCTGGGCTCAAACCTGCCAGCCTCACTGTATGTGGCTGGCACCCTACTCACTGAGCTACGGGTGCCAAGCCTATAGTTTTATGCTTAAATATAGACTGTTAATTATCCACCATTTAGAGACAGCCTGTGATATGAACATGAAAAACTAAAATAAAATGAGAGAAAAAAAAATAAGAATTCCAGAAATAATTAGGGAACAGAATTTAAAAAGAAAAAAATTTTTCTTTAATAAATATGAGTGCTTCTCACACATGTTTATCGCTAATACAGCCATAAAATAAAAAAAAGATGTCTTGGAAAAATGACAGTAGGAGATCAAGAGCCTCCTTGTAATTAATTTATAGCCATTTGTAACATAATGATGTTTCAGTCAAGGACAAACTATATATACCACAGATAAAATATTGACTACCTGAACTCTATGTAGGCCTCGGCTAATGTGTACATTTGTGGTTTACTATTTAATAGTTTGTTTGTTTGTTTGTTTGTAACAGGGTCTTACTACATCATCCAGGCTGATCTCAAGGCCTCACCTTAAGCAGTCCTCCCACCCCAAGCTAATGAGTATACTGAGATTACAGGTACAAGCCACCATGCCTGACTCATGGTAACTTTAAAAGTAACAAAACAAAAAAATCTAAAAATCCTATGAAACAAGAATATGAACAAAGAAAATATTTGTATAGCTGTATAATGTGTTTGTGTTGTAAGATATTAAAACTATAAGGTTGCTCAGGTCTATAATCCTAGGACTCTTGGAGGCCAAGGTGGGTGGATTGCTTGAGCTCAGGGGTTTGAGACCAGACTGAGAAAGAGCGAGACCCCCCCCAACTCTACCAAAAATAGAAAAACTAGCCAGGTATAGTGGCAGGCACCTTTAGTCCCAGCTACTCGGGAGGCTTGAGGCAGAAGGATCATTGGAGCCCAAGAGTGTGGGGTTGCTATGAGCTATGATGATGCCAGGGCGACAGAGTAAGACTGTCTCCCTCTCCCCCTCACAAAAAAACTATAATGCAGTTGAAAAATTCCTACTGCCTGGTGATGTCCTAGCATAACACATTACTCACACATTTGTGGTGATGCTGGTATAAAATCTACAACACTGCCAGTTATATAAAACTACAGTACACACAATTGTGCATAGTATATATACTTGATAATGACTATGTTATTGGTTTATATGTTAACTACAATTTTTATCATTAGAGTATATTCCTAATTATTTAAAAAAAAAAGTTAACTCTAAAATAGCCTCAAGCAGGTCCTTCAAGAGATATCCAGAGGCATTGTTATCTGAGATGACAGTTCTGTGCCTGCTATTGCCTCTGATGTACTTCCAGTGGGACAAGATATGGAGGTAAAAGACAGTGGTATTGATTATCTGGACCCCATGTAGGCCTAGGCTTAACATGTGCATGTTTCTATGAAGTTTCTTCTTGTTGTTGAGACCCGGTCTTGCTATATCAAACTCTAGGCAAGTAATCTCCTATCTCAGCCTCCTGAGTGGCTAGGATTACAGGTACAAGTCACCTGCCTGGCTCACAATGAAGTTTAAAAACTTTAAAAAAATGTAAAAAAAAACAACAAAAAATAGGGAAAAGCTTATAAAATAAGGATTTAAATAAATAAAATCCTTTTGTATAACTGTACAGTGTATTTGTGGCTTTTTTCTTTTTTTTTTTTTTTTTGAGACAGAGTCTCACTATGTCACCCTCAGTAGAGTGCTGTTGCATTACAGCTCACAGCAACCTCAAACTCTGAGGATTAAGCGATTTTCTTGCTTCAGTCTCCTGAGTAACTGGGACTATAGGCGCATGCCACAACGCCTAGCTATCTTCTTTTTGGTTGCCGTTGTCATTGTTGTTTAGTAGGCCTGGGCTAGGCTTGAACTCACAAGCCTCCATGTATGTGGCTGGCACCCTACTCACCGAGCTACAACGCTGAGCTGTGTATTTGTTTTAATCTAAGTGTTGTTATAAAAAAGTCAAAAAGTGGCTTGGCATCTGTAGCTCAGTGGTTAGGGCACCTGCCACATATATCAAACCCAGCCCAGGCCTGTCAAATAGCAATTATGACTACAGCCAAAAAAATCGTCAGGTGGGCGGCGCCTGTGGCTCAAAGGAGTAGGGCACCAGCCCCACATGCCGGACTTGGTGGGTTCAAACCCAGCACTGGCCAAAAACCGCAAAAAAAAAAAAAAAAAACAAGTGTTGTGGAGGACGCTTGTAGTCCCAGGTACTTGAGAGGCTGAAGCAAGAGAATCGCTTAAGCCCAAGAGTTGGAGGCTGCTGTGATCTGTGACACCACAGTACCCTACCAAAGGTGATGTAGTAAGAACTCTGTCAAAAAAATAAAAAATAAAAAAGTTTTTAAAACATTTAAAGTTAGCTTGGCTCCCATAGCACAGTGGTTACAGTGCCAGCCACATAGATCTAGGCTGGTAGGTTCGAACCCAGCCCTGGCCAACTAAACAACAAGGACAACTGCAACAAAAAATAGCCAGGTGTTGTGGTGGGTAGTCCCAGCTACTTGGGAAGCTAAGGGAAAGAGAATCACTTAAGCCCAAGAGTTTGAGGTTGCCGTGAGCTATGATGCCACAGCACTCTACCGAGGGCAACAAAGTGAAACTGTCTCACACACACACACAAAAATTAAAGTTTATAAAGTAAAAAAGTTATAGTAAGTTAAGGTTTTGTTCTGGGGAAATAAAAATATTTTTTAATACATTTAGGGCGTTGCCCGTAGCTCAGTGGGTAGGGCACTAGCCACAGACACCAAGGCTGGCAAGTTTGAGCCCAGCCCAGGACAGCTAAAATTAACAGTGACAACTGCAACAACAAAAAAAAAATAGCCATCCTCATTTGTATAGTGGTAAGTATCAAAACAAAAACAAAAAAAATAGCAAGGCACTATGGCAGGTGCCTATAGTCCCAACTAGTTGGGAGGCCGAGGCAAGAGAATCGGTTAGGCCTAAGAGTTGGAGGTTGCTGTGAGCTATGATACCACAGCACTCTACCAAAGGCAAACATAGTAAGACTCTGTCACACACACACCCCCCAAAAAAAAGACTTCAAAGAATAATTTATTTTTTTTAATTCTTTAGAAATGGATGTTTATTCTCCATCGATCTATTTTGATTTTGATTAAGTGCTTGTGGAGGAACAGCTGAAGACCACACAGTGGTTGACCTTGCCCATTCAGTGGCCTGAGCAGGGGGAGCTGCAGACCAGTCTCCATGGCAGGCTGAGCACTCCTGTCTTTAGTGGGGACCTGCTGCAAAGGCACAGAGGGCACCTACAGCCTTCAGACCAGTCTGCAACCTCGGGCTGAATAGCAGAGCACCCAGGAGCTAGAGCAGTCCATTCACCTGAACTTCCTCCTTGGTCACAGCTTTCTCAGTGTCAGCCTGCTGACAATCCTTTTCAATCTCTTCCAGATCTCTGTAGAAGCAGTGATCAGGCATGACCTCCCATGAGTATTCATGGGAGATGGTACTGCACATGCAGAGGATTTCCTAGGCCAGCATCTATGTCAGCCTTCCTGAGTGAGTGCCCACGTTGCACGTCCACGTACACAGAGGTACCTATGTCACACAGAGTAGTGGCAGGTAGGTTAACACAGAGACACCTCTGTCAGAGACTGGTGGTCAACTCTGGGATCAGTATCCACCAGAAGACATGGCTCCCAGAACGCTGTCTGGATTTAGTCAGTGAAGGTTCCAGGAGTGACACTGCCAGGAATAGGAACAGGGGCAGCAACAAATAGCTCGCAGGCAACATAGCTCACTGGCCAGTATTCCAGGATATGACACTAACATCAGTAGGGTTATCAATGGCATGGGCTGCCAACCGAAGCTTCTCCCAGATCCATTTCAGACTTACGATGTAGATGCCATCGTTGTTCCTTTTGTACATGTACTGCTCCATTTGGAAGTCAAGGCTAGTGCCACCTAAGTGGGTTCCTGGTACATGGAATCTGAGGACCCTCCTCCTTCATTTGCAAGACATCAAGGGTTCTGGACATTGTGACTGTATCCCCTTCAGAATACATATACTGAATATATGTATTCAGTATACAACAGGAATCTAGAACAACGCCATATGCACCAAGCTCAGTAGCACAGAAAGGCAGAGGACAATTATTTTATATATGGACACCAGGGAAGCCTTTATGAGAGGTGACTTTGAACTGCCCTTTAAGGATGTTAAAAACATTCTAAATGGAGGTGGCATAGAGGACCAACATAGAGGACATATGGGGTATGTATAGACAAACAGCAATTTACAAAAAAAAAAAAAAATTTTTTTTTTTTTGAGACAGAGTCTCACTGTGTCACCCTCAGTAGAGCACGTGATGTCACAGCTCACAGCAGCCTTACAGTCTTGGGCTTTTTTTTCTTTTTTTTGAGTTAGAGTCTAAAGCTGTCCCCCTGGTAGAATGCTATGGCATCACAGCTCACAGCAACCTCCAACTCCTGGGCTCAAATGAATCTCCTGCCTCTGCCTCCCAAGTAGCTGGGACCACAGGTGCCCACCACAACACCCGGCTATTGTTTGGTTGCAGCTGTCATTGTTGTTTGACAGGCCCAGGCTGGATTCGAATCAGCCACCTTAGGTGTATATGGCTGGTCCCTTAGCCACTTGAGCCACAGGCGTTGAGCCATACAGTCTCAGGCTTAAGCGATTCTCTTCCCTCAGCCTCCCAAGTAGCTGGGACTACAGGTGCCCTCCACAATGCCTGGCTATTTTTTTGTTGCAGTTGACAATGTTGTTTAGCTGGCCTGGGCTGGGCTCAAATCTGGCGCCAAACCATAACTGGTTTTCTTAAAACCATAAACAATGAGTTTATATCAAACAAAAGCTTAAACATGAATACACCTCAAACAGGGAGCTTGAGACTCAACATTTTAACTCTGTAGTGGCGGTTCAATCATGTGAGCTGAATTTTTCTTGATATAATTTTCTCTTTAGTGAAAACTGTGTGTGCACAAAAAAATTGGCCATTCTAGAAAACCTAGCATGTCATTGATTTAATACTTACAAGTAGAGGCCCACCATAGACCAGGAGGGGATCGTTCTCCTTGTTTTCCTTCATTTTCAAAGGATTTCTTTCCCATTTTAAAGTATTTATTTCCCACTGGAAGCTCATTTATCTCTCAGAATAAACCAAAGACCATCAACCACCACTTTTCCTCACACTCCACACCAGTGGTACCAACCACCACCATTTTTCCTCACAAGTAGTATCACAAAAACTACAAAAACTTACTAGGTAAGTGGTACAAAAATTCACAAACACAAACAATATAGAGAATGCTCGGCTCGGCGCCTGTGGCTCAAGCGGCTAAGGCACCAGCCACATACACCTAAGGTGGCGGGTTCGAATCCCCAGCCCGGACCCGCCAAACAACAATGACGGCTGCAACCAAAAAATAGCCGGGCGTTGTGGCGGGCGCCTGTGGTCCCAGCTACT
>CAUYTI010044719.1:0-39591 GCA_963575145.1 Galago senegalensis | reverse complement strand
GCCTCCCAAGTAGCTGGGAACACAGGCGCCCGCCACAATGCCCAGCTATTTTTTGGTTGCAGCCGTCATTGTTGTTTGGTGGGCCCAGGGCTGGGTTCGAACCCGCCACCTTAGATGTATGTGGCTGGCGCCTTAGCCGCTTGAGCCACAGGCGCCGAGCCTCTTAGCCTGATCTTCATCCTTAAATAGGCTTTCAAACGCCAAAAATAAAAAAGGGCAAAGCGAGTAAACCTAAGGCAAAGAGGTTGTATTTATCTCTGTTGCCTGTTTCTTTTAGAACTATTTAAAGGACAATTTTTAAATACCATGTATTCATTATGTATCCCAGCACCCAGAGGTGTGTTGGTGAATGTTTAACTGTCTCTGGGGGAAAAGGAAAAGCTCTGATTTCACTGTTTGCGGATTTCCATTGTGTACATACTCCCTCCATGCCAATTTCAAGCTACAACATGATTCTCTAAATGCAAAATTGGGAAAAATTGGGAACAATTAATTCTCCTGTAAGCTGGTTAACAACAGTCTCACCACACCCTGCCACCCATTTAAATGCAAAAGGGGCTCCACTCATCAAAAATCACCATCCTTCCTTACAGATGATCCCCATAGATTCAAAGTATGATTCTGTTTGGCTGAAGGCCACACAGACACGTATTCCTAGAATCTCACCATGTTTCTGCTTTTTTTCTTTTCCTTCTCATTCCTGGCTGATTCAGCTCTCAGATTTCTCACCTCAGGTTTCAAGTTACAGAAATGGTCGACTCCAGATAAAAACTGGGGTGTCTCTTATTTTAAGCAGTTTTTAAAAAAATGTCTGTGCATGATAAGACTGTGGCACGAAGCCACTGACACACAGCCACGTGGAGTAGCTCACTGCCTGCCACTGTGAGCTCTTCTGATTTTTGTTTCCAAATGTTTAATACTTCCGATGGTGATTATTTTTATGAAAGTTGTAAAAGGAAATGATATATTTCTGGGAATATGTAAAGTCTACATGTCTATTCTTACCTTTGGAAAGTACAGAGAAAACAGTACTGTTTAAGTAGATAAAAATCTAACACTTGATCAATTTAATGCCACAAATCATAAATCTGTTACGTAGAAAACCAGGTTGGCTATTGATAAAGTGTTACTGAAATATCCTATGTTAAAACTACAAAATGCACAGGATTTTAAGACAGAAGGCAAGGAAGAAGAAAGATTATGCAACAGTCCAGATGCTCATCCCTCCACCAGTGGGCCCTGGAGCGACACGTGTAGGCTAAGTGCCAGCTCCCGCCCGTGCTGGCTGTGCGGTCTAGGGCTAGTTGGTCACCCTTCCCTGCTGCATTTTCCTGCATTATGTTGTGTGGGGATGACAGTAATATAGGTCTCTCTCCATTATGTGGGGATAACAGTAATATAGGTCTCTCTCCGTTACGTGGGGATAACAGTAATATAGGTCTCTCTCCGTTACGTGGGGATGACAGTAATATAGGTCTCTCTCCGTTACGTGGGGATGACAGTAATATAGGTCTCTCTCCATTACGTGGGGATGACAGTAATATAGGTCTCTCTCCGTTATGTGCGGATGACAGTAATATAGGTCTCTCTCCGTTATGTGGGGATGACAGTAATATAGGTCTCGCTCCGTTATGTGGGGATGACAGTAATATAGGTCTCTCTCTGTTACGTGGGGATGACAGTAATAATATAGGTCTCTCTCCGTTATGTGGGAATAACAGTAATATAGGTCTCTCTCTGTTATGTGGGGATAACAGTAATAAAGGTCTCTCTCCATTATGTGGGTATAACAGTAATATAGGTCTCTCTCCGTTACGTGGGGATAACAGTAATATAGGTCTCTCTCCTTTACGTGGGGATAACAGTAATATAGGTCTCTCTCCGTTACGTGGGGATGACAATAATATAGGTCTCTCTCCGCTATGTGGGGATGACAGTAATGTAGGTCTCTCTCCATTATGTGAGGATAATAGTAATATAGGTCTCTCTCCATTACGTGGGGATAACAGTAATATAGGTCTCGCTCCGTTATGTGGGGATAACAGTAATATAGGTCTCTCTCCTTTCCATGCAGATGACAGTAATATAGGTCTCTCTCCATTATGTGGGGATAATAGTAATATAGGTCTCTCTCCGTTATGTGGGGATGACAGTAATATAGGTCTCTCTCTGTTATGTGGGGATAATAGCAACACTGACTTCATCCAGATGTAATAACCACTAACTCTATCAATATTTTTTTACAAAGGCATCTTACAAATAACACGTAAGTGTTTGCTAAATTAACTTAAAGGAGACATTTCAAAGATGAAGAAAAACAAGTGGATTAGAAAGAAAATTGAAACCTTTCAAGGGAGCTGATTTATAGAAGAAAATGCAATTTAGTCTAATAATTACACGGCAATTCAGTATCGCTCCTACTACCCAGACGGAGGAAATTAATGCTAATGTAGCTCACTGAACTACAGGCAAAAAATGTAACAGTCGAAATTCAAAAAGCTACTCATTTCTATTTCAACTTGAAAAAAATGTTTTAACTGAACATAGAATTATTTTATTTTTTGATTACAAAAAATTATTTTAATTACTTTTTTAAATTTCAAAATATTACAGAGATATGAATGTTTTTGTTACCTGGAAACCTTGTATAATGCTTAAGTCAGGGCCTTCAGTATGCCCATCACCAGGGTGGGGTTCATTTGTAAACTATGTTGTATACATACCATGGAGTATACTACTCAGCCCTAAAAAGCAATAAAATAAGGTTTTTTGCAGCAGCTTGGATGGAACTGGAAGCTATTATCTTAACTGAAGTATCTCAGGTGTGGAAAAACAAATACCACATGTACTCACTAATGATTGGGAGCTAAAAAATGGTCATACGTGGGTACAAAGACATAAAAAGACATTGAGAATGGAGAGGGTGAGGGCTAAAAACCTGGGAAAATTGTATTACCAGGAGCACTCAAGCACTCACAGAGCACACTCTGACCACCAGCGAAGGCCTTCACAGCCCGAACGCATTCCCTCCCCACGTGTTACGTGTTTCGTGTTTCGTGGTGGGGGCCACGGCAGGGGAGGGAGGGAACATGGACTAAGGGTCTGAGTCATTTTACAGAGCTCTGACTTATAGTTCCAGACAAATACCGAAGTCCTTTCACAAGTCAGGGATTTAAGTCGGGCATTACCCTCTGCTTTGTAGACCCTCGGAGGGCCGGGCCTGAGCCCTCCACCTGCCTGACCCGCCCTCCAGTCCCTCCCAGCTCTGGTTCTGCTGAGCTTCACAGCCTCCCTTCCAAAAAACTTGGACCTCCCTCTGCCAATTTCATAGCAAACTGTTAATAAGATTTCTAGTGATACAACTGTTAACAAGAGGTGTTAAAAAACGAGATTTTTAAAAATCGCTGCGGGAGGGGAAATTCAAGAGAGTCACCTGCTGGGCCCTCCAGGAGGGCGGGGTTCCAACATGGGCGGGACGGGGCGCAGCCCAGGTGTAGGTGGGAGAGGTAAGTGGGGAGCCTGCCGGGACCCCACAGAGGGAAACTGCGAAGCAGAGGGAAGAAGATAAAGGAAAACGGTACCGGGGAGGATGAAACCCAGAGAGGCTGGAGCCCGGTGAGGTGTAGGGCCCCTCTCCCCCCAACCCTCCCTCATAAGCAGCAGGCTGCCAAGCTTCCTGGGAGCTTTTCCACCCCCTAGGCCGAAGCACTGAGCAAACAGAACAGAGGGTGAAGCTGCAAGGTCCCAGGGCTCAGACACTGTGCGGGGTTCCCCTCCAAGGACAGTGACCAGGAGGCTGAGAGGCTTCTCCCACTCAGACTGTCACCCTCTGCCCCTGCCCACCTACTGCAGCCAGAGAGAAGTTTGAGTGGGGTTTGGGCAGTGGCCCCCTCCCCAGTTGAAACAGGGTCCCACTCTAGGTCGGGGGCCTTGCCTTCCCCTCAAGGTCCTGCAGGGGATCCAGGTGCTGATCTGGAAGCCCCTGCCCACCAGCATTAAGTGGAGACACAGCAACAGGTCAGATGTGTAGGCCGGATTCAGTGTCTCCTGGACTTGAGCCGGTTACTGGGGGACACAGGGTGGGGAGTGAGGGCTGGACTCCAGGGTGAGGGGCCCCACATGTGTGGAACTGACCAGGGAATATTGTGAGGGGCAGAGACACAGCCATCTGGGAGAGGACCCGTTCCATATCCCACCCAGGAAAGCCGCACTTGGATCAGAGCTATCTCCTAGAGGGAATATGTCCCCCCAAGGTACCATAGCAACCAGCCCTTCAGGCCCCTCTCCCAGGAATGGCCCCCTCATCTGCAGAGCTGGCCTGGAGTTTCCTCCCAATGCTTTCTCCCATCCCCAGTGGCCAGGTAAACAGCCTCTGAGCCCAGAGGTTTTGCAGAGTGCCAGGGTCACACAACCTCACAGTGCTACTGTCTGGTTCCCCCACCCACCTCTGCTGGGGAGGGTGATCACCCAACACCCTGGGAACAACAGGATCCTCCCAAAACCCCTCCCCAAGTCCACCTGAGAGACTGGAGCTTCCCACCAGCACAAATGAACATCTCAGCATGTGGCTCTTTCCTACATGCAAAACCACTGACCGGGAGCTCATCACAGCGTGTTCCAGCTCACGGGGAATAGCTGTTTGGGGGCAATAGCTGATTCTTCCTGTCAAGTACCGCCCACTATCTGGAGAATAAGCTGGGGGACTCAATACAATTCACAGTGCTGGGGAGAGGTGAAGACAGCAGGATAAAGGCAATGCAAGGAGACACTGTCCAGGGGGAGAGAAACAGAAGTCCCAGGCCCTAGACATGTGCTGGGTCTCTGTCTGCCATGACAGCTAATCTGGGATCTGCGTAGTCTGTGCAGAGACATTCCACCAGAGAGCAGGTGCAGCAGAGATCTGCTGCCTGCCAATCCCAGAGTTCTGCAACTGAAAACATTATGGTTGCTCTGGTGCACAGAGCCAAGTCCACTTAGGACCTGGCCATCTAACAGTAAGTTTAGCATCAGCCTGCCAGACAAGGAGAAAACAGATGCTCCCTCACGTCAAGCCTGTGCCTGGGGGCTAAGCATGCCTCCTCTCAGCATGGAAGAGGAACAGAAGGGAGTTTCAGGTGCCACAGACATCACTTGGTAAGCCCGTGGAAACCACTTCAGTGGATCTTTGATGTCAGGGGAAAACTTTGACTGAACAGCAACTCCAACCCACCTACACAGAACCTGGCAACTGAGAGAAACCCCTGCCTGTGTGACCAGGCATCAGCACTCCCCACACTGGTGGGACAGTTTCCCCTGTGGATGAATTTGCCCCCAGAATAACCAGCGGCAGCTCTGAAACTCTCCTTCTGCCCACGTCTGAGGCTTTGTTCCTATAGTTTCAGGGTGCCCACCAGGGCTGCAACCCCACCCCCAAGACTACAGAGTTGTGGTAGGGTGCCAAGACCCCACTGCTGTGTCCCTACCAGTACCGTTGCACCAGAAGAACTTCCCTGAGGTCCAACATTCCACTGAAAACTCCCTACTCCCTAGCCCTGAGCAGTCATCATTCCTAGACTTAATTCAAGAGAGTCCCCAGCAAATGAAAACAGGTGCCCTGCATTCTGATTAACCCAGAGCTGAGACAAGAGGAGCCAGATGAGAAGGAACCAGCAAAAAAAACCTTGGAAACAAGAAAAAACAAAATAGTTCAACACCCTCAAGAGAACACAAAGGAACTACAGCCATGGACTCCACCCAAAAGGAAATTGCAGAAATGACAGAAATGGAATTCAGAATACAGATGTCAAATAAGATGAATGGAACTGAAGAGAAAGTTGAAAACCAACAAAAAAACAAGCTAAAAAACTATTTCAGGAAATAAGTGAATAAAATAAAAAAGTCAACACAGAGCTAGGCAACATAAGAAAAGATATAATGGAACTTAAAGAAAGGAAAGACTCATTTCGGGAATTTCAAAATGCCGGAATTTCAAAACTTTAACCATAGGCTAAATGAAGAAGAAAGAAAGAATCTCAGAATTGAAGACAGGCTCTTGAGATAACCCTGTCATTTAAAGAAGCAAAGAAGAGTATAAAAAAGCCCAGTCACTGAGATTGGTAAGGGACTATATGGAACAAAGTGATATTAGAATTATAGCTACATCTGAGCATGAAGAAGTCAGAGCTAAACACACTGAAAATCCGTTTGAGGAAATTATTAAGGAAAAACATCACTGGTCTCACCAGAAATTCAGGCATACACATACAAGATGGATATCAAACACAGGGAAGCTTCATAGCAAATATGAGTAGGTCATCCCAGAGATGTGTAATAATCAACATGCCTAAAGTCAAAATTGGGAGAAAATTTTGCAAGCAGCAAGACTAAAGCATCAAATAATCTATAAAAGAAAACCCATCAGGCTTACTGCAAACTTCTCAGCAGAAAGCTTATAAGGCAGAAGGGACTGGACCCCATCTTCAATCTACTTAGAACAATTGTCAGCCTAGAATTTTGTATCCTGCAAAACTAAGTTTCACACTTGACAAGGAAATTAAGTCTTTCCCAAGCAAGCAAACACTCAGGGAATTTGTCATGGCCAGACCTGCCCCACATGAGAATATTGTGAATGGAAATATACACAAATCAACACAACAGATACCCACTGTGTAAATTTACCTAAAAAAACCAAAAACTTACAACTCTTATGAAACAATAGATCAAGAGGTAAAACAAAGTAATAAGGGATTATTAAACAAAACGAACAGACCAACATCCAGATCTGGAAGGAGAAAGTCAAACTATCACTTTTTGCTGATGATATGATCTCGTATCTAGAAAATCCTTAAGAGTCCACCAAAAGTCTCTTGAAAATGATAAATAAATTCAACAAATTCTCAGGATACCAAATCAATGTACATAAATCAGTAGCATTTCTATATACTAACAACATTCAAGCTGAGATTCAGATCAAAGACTCCCCACAATCATAATAGCTACAAAGAAAATAAAATACTTAGGAATATACTTAACTAAAAATGTAAACAAGCTCCTCAAAGTAAACTATGAAACTCTGAGGAAAGAAAGCTCAGAGGATACAAACAAAAGGAAAAACATATCATGGTCCTATCATTTAACCTTGTTAAAACGCCCATATTACCCAAAATTCAATATAGTCCCCATCAAAATACCAAAGTCATACTTCATAGATCTAGAAAATATGTTTCTATGCTTGCTGGAAACCAGAAAAGAGCCCAAATAGCCATGGGTATCTTAAGCAAAAAATCTGGAGGCATCATGTTACCAGACTTCATACTATACCACAAGGCTATAGTAACCAAAACAGCATGGTACTGGTACAAAAATTCTATCAAAACATTTATAGACCAATGGAACAGAACAGAGAACTCAGATGTAAAACTGTCTACGTACAATCAACTGATCTTATCAAAGCAGACAGCAAGGTACTTAGGGAAAATAATCCCTATGTAATAAAAGGTGCTGAAAAAATTGGATAGCCACATGCAGAAGAATGAAACAGAACACTTGCCTCTCACCACTCACAAAAATTAATTCAAGATGGATAAAAGACTTAGATCTAAGGCATAGAACCACAAGAATTCTAGAAGAAAATGTAGGAAAGACATTTTCTTTCTAGAAAATGGCCACGGCCAAGAATTTATGAAAAAATCTGTCATGGAAATCTTGGCAAAAACAAAAGTTAACGTGAGATTTGATTAAACTAAAAAGCTTCTGCGCAGCTAAGGTAACAATCAGCAGAGAAATGGACAACCTACAAAGCGGGAGAAAATATTCAAAACCTACACATCAGATAAAGGCCTAATAACCAGAATTTACAAAAACTCAAGCAAATCAGGAAGAGAAAAACAACCTTATTAAAAAATGGGCAAAAGACATGAACAGAAACTTCTCATAAGAATAAAAACAAATGGCCAATAAACATGAAAAAATGCTCAACATCACTAATCATTGAAGAAAAACAAATTAAAACCACAATGAGAGATTACCCTACTCCATTTAGAATGGTATTTATTAAAATGCCCAAAACAGTAGATTCTGGTACAGAGAGATACAGAGAGAAAGGAACTCATACACACAGTTGCTGGGACTGCAAATTACTACGAACTCTATGGAAAACAGTATGAAGATTCCTCAAGGAACTAAAAGTAGACCAACCATTTGATCCAGAAATTCCACTATTGGTTAGTTGCCTGAAGGAAAGTAAGTCATTTATCAAAAAGACACCTGCACTGAATTTTTTTTTTTTTTTTTTTGTAGTTTTTGGCCGGGGCTGGGTTTGAACCCGCCACCTCCAACATATGGGGCTGGCACCCTACTCCTTTGAGACACAGGCGCCGCCCATACACTGAAATGTTTATTGACGTGTAATTCACAATTGCAAGGGTGTGGAATGGACCAAGTGCCCATGGATTCATGAATGGATTAATAAAAGGTGGAGTCCTACTAAGCCATATGAAAGATGAATTAATACCTTTTGCAGCAATCTGGATAGAACTGGAGACCATTCTCCTAAGTAAAGTATTTCAAAAATGTACAGAATAACCCTACATGCACTGGCTAGTAAATTAGAACCCATGAGCACACAAGTGCACAGAGAGAAGTAAAGTGCTGGACAGCAGCCAGGGGGTAAGACATATGGGAATAAGCCAGCTCACTGGACAGTGCTATGAATACAATTTGGTGACAGGCACACCGACAGCCAGGACGCAAAGCATTACAGAAATGACCCGTGTAACCTAAAACATGTACCTCCTTAATTCATATTTTGGAGTTAAAAAAGCCATTATTGCTAATGTCTCAGTCAGAATCCCCTTCCAGGTAATACATTTTAGAAAGGCCCTTGTGGAAACACATTTTCTTAATGACTCAACCAGTGGGCATCTTAAGCATTTGGCAGACTGGTAAAAAGACTAGGGGGAACCTTTTTGAGCAAGGAGGCATTTCCAAAGGAACTTTTTTTTTTTTCAGTTTCCTCTTGAACTACATTATTTGATATGGAAGTGGTCACTTTCTTTCCCTGATGGGATTTTCTTCCATATTAAGACACCGAAAGTATTTATCATTTTCTCAAGTTAATCTAATTTTACTATCTACTCAGAGTTTTTTGCCTTTATAAGGGTTGAATACCTATTTTTGCAATTTATTGGCTTCTTTGTAATTCTTAACATCCAATAGGTAAAATGAAAATGATAGATCTGATTCTGAAGCCCCATTGGATAACAAAATGGAACTTAGGAAAAACAGCTGGGATGCAGACCCTTCTTTGTGTGTATTTTTTTTTTTTTTTTTTTTTTTTGCAGTTTTTGGCTGGGGCTGGGTTTGAAGCCACCACCTCTGGCATATGGGGCCGGCACCCTACCCCTTTGAGCCATAGGCACCACCCTAAATGTGTGTATTTTTAATGTAATAATAATTAAATCGTACAAGCACGATTATCACAATCACTGTAAATAGTCACGTGGGCATAAAATAGCAATAACCACGAAACAGAGAATACTCATTATTCCAAGGCTCAGCATGTGTGCCCCTCACACACCTCACCTGTCATCCCAAATATCTTCCAACAACCAGGTGAAGAAGTCGAGACTTCCCAGTGTTCTCCAAACGTCTTTCCAAAAGGAACGAATTAATTTGCATTCCCATCACCAGTGTAGAAGTGTTCCCTTTTCTCCACATCCACGCCAACATCTCTGGTTTGGGGGATCTGTGATATGGGTTAATCTTACTGGGGTTAGGTGTTACCTCAAAGTAGTTTTGATTTGCATGTCTCGGATGATTAAGGATGGAGAGCATTTTTTCATATATCTGTAGGCCATGCACCTATCTTCCTGTTTGCAGGGGTAGATGCTGCCTATCCATTACCTCTCCTTACCAGGAAACCACCTGTGATCAGAATGTCAGCATGTTCAGCAAAATTTTCATGTCCCAGATTTCCTCCTGGCCAGGATTAACCTGCATGTCAGCTCTGGCCCCTGAGGTGGAAGGAGAGGTCTAGGAGGCTTGAGGCTTCTCCTGGGTCCCTTTACAATGCCACCCTGCTCTTTTTCTTACCAAGAACATAGGTATTATGTTTGGTGGGAGAATCAGAAATATGAAAATCATGCAAAGATGGTGGAGGGGATAAGGGAAGAAGCCCCCAAAATTATAACATGGAGGAACAGACACTCTGGCATCAAACTCCCACTCTCCAGACTTTCTTGAGAAGTGAGAAAATTAAAGCTCTTGTTTGTTCAAGCTGTTGTAGTAATATTTCTGTTACATGTAGCCAAATACAAAATATCTTTTACACTCCCTTTCTACACAGAGGAAAACACAAGCTTGGAGATCCTAAGCACATTCCCAGGGTCACGGAGCCCCCAGACTTGCATCCGCTCTCACCTCTGATTCAGAGTCCTGGCTCTTTTCAGTTTTCCATACTAACTTTTATAGACATACAGACATTCCAGACTAAATCTAGAAAAGGCAAAAATTCTCCTTTCAATCATGAATAGCTGAAGGCCCAGAACAGTTCAACGAACTGTAATTTTGAAATTGTGATCAAGACCGAAATAGAACAACAATCCAGCACTCTCACCACTGACTGTACGCAGAAATCACTGGGACCAAACGGAGGAACAATTAACTTGAAGTCAAAATTAAATGCCTTTGTTCAGAGAAAAACACAGTGAGATTCAGAATCCTGAAAAACACAAGAAAAAAAAATGGGTCCACGACAACAGATTGCATTGGCAACAGGGAGGCTCAGTGTTGCAAGAGGCAGATACTTCAGGGTCACAGAGGAGGATCTGAGCATTTCCAGGAAACAGAAAAGCAGCAACCGAGGAGCTCAGCCCCGGATGACCTGGGATGAGTTTTGCCGGGAAGGCGCTGCGATGAATTTCACTTGTGTGTTCTTACACCAGGAAAACCTAAGCAAAGAGTAGCTTCCAAAATTTAAAACTCAGCATTTAGGATGTATTTTTTTAATGCATTCAAAGCCCAAGGCCCCTGTCTTGCTTCACAACCCTGTCGCTGTACAAAATTCAGTGAAATATGTAAGTTAAGTAATTTACATAGCAACACACGTGTACACCAGCACGTAAGCACACAGACGGAAAAATACAGGAGAGTAATGAATCAGGATGTCAGGAGTGGTTATTTCTGGAAGCAAGGATCATGAATTGTTTTTCATTTGTTCTCCTTCTGGTTTTGTATTCTCTACACGTACACCCCGAATCTATACTAGATTTGTAATAGAAAAGTAAATGAAAACATATTTATAAGTTCCTGTCCTGATTATATTGCACTATAGTTACTGCACGAATGAACAAGCAGCACTGGGGAATTACAAATATGCTTTCATAGTAAATGGCAATTGAATTCTTACAGTGAACCAATACATAAAATGTGCTAATAAAGCCATTTACCGATCAGTTATTCTAGATTTATTCACCACCATTTTTGATAGAATAAGGAGCAAAAAAAAATATCAGATGTGGTAAAAGATGCTTTCTTAAAAACTCATACCATTATTATTTGGTCTAATTTTCCAAGCTATGAGCACACCACAATTTAATCAGGTACCTACTCTCACTTAATATAAGAGCTAATTTAAGCCATTAGTGCAATTTTTAAGCATTAAAATCACATATTGATGGTTGTTTTAGAAAAATGCATTTAAACTAAGAATTTCTAACCTAACGTTAAAGAAGAATAACTTTAAAAAGTTTATCTCACAATACTTTAAGGAATCTTTTCATCTAAACAGTTTTGAATGTCTATTTTGAAAAATCAACTTTTTTTTCTTCGGATTGATATGAGGGTACAAATGTGAAGGATACATTGTTTTTGCCTCCAAGATAAGTCCCAGTTGTAGGTGAAGACTTCAGCCAGGGGTGTGCTGTGTACCCCAACATTGTGCACATTCGCTGAGAACTTGCTACTCACTCTTCCTCCCCTTCCCTTCTCTTTCTGCTTCCTGCTTCCCTTCCCCCCTCGGGAGAGTACACTGTATTTTCTCTCCTGTAGGCATGCAGTTGTCTATATATTGGTTTCATAGTAGTCGTGAGTACACTGGATACTTGTTTTTCCATTCTTGTGACTTTACTAAGAAGAATGTGTTTCAACCCCATCCAGGTATTGAGAAATAATCTTTGAGAGAAACGCACACTGACTAACTAAGCCACCAGGGCAGGTTCCCTTCCTCAACTCCTAGGCTGAAGGGTCAGCTGCTCCCATTTACAGCTTTGTGCTGCTGGGGACACATTCTCTTGCACAGTGTGACATAACTTTTAGTGCTCAGTGCTGAATTGAAAGTACTGCGCCATGACAGTGAGTGGCCCTGGGCAGCAAGGCACAGAGCTGGCTGTACTGAGTGGCTATTGCCAATGGCACAGCGTGGACATAACAGGCAGCCTGTTCCTATGGCCACATCCCCAGCTGGTTTCTGCCCAGTTTCTAGTCTACTTCTTTAAGGTTCCCATCAGTTCCTGTGAACTTCACAACAAATGTTACTCTCCTTTCAATAATGAACCAATACATAGACAATGCTCCTGTTCCTTCACTGTCCTGGAGGAGATGGAACACGTGACCAGGAGATACGCTGTGTGTGTGACCATAGGACACAATTATACTAGGTCAGGCAAAAGCCTTTGGATAGGCAAGACAGGTTATGAGACAAAAATGTGTATTTTGATTGGAGCAACCAAAGCATTGGACTGTAGTGAATGGGAGCCCAGAAAAGCAACATTTTTTAATCTGGTGTTAATCCCACAACAAATGGGAAACAAGACCCCAACCCCCAGTACAGAAGCCAAAGAGGCTTTGTCAGGTCCCTGATAACCAGCACACAGTCCAGGAGCAGCAGGCAGGTGTTGGACCTAAGACTTGGAACATGCCAGTCATGACACAAAGCCTCAGGGAAAGTCACAGATCATCCCCGATCAGTTCAGCAGAGTTGGAAGTGTGTCCCAAGGCAGCACATGCCCAGGAACTGCACAGTTGAGGGTCACAAAGTCTCGAGTCAACATGGTGCCTGGGTCCTGAGCAGGGCTGCAGAGCACTCTGGAGTGCTGATGGACGCCCCTGGTGCCTGCCCACTTCCTGAGCCTGGTTCTCCAGGGTTCTATTTCTTTCATGAGCAACACACTTTAATTCTAAAAAATTCCCTTTCCTCCTTTTTACAGTAGTTTCTGTTGCTTGCAACCAAACACCATGATTAATAAAGAACAAAAAGCATCCAATCTCCAAAACTTTGTAGGCATGTTTTTAATGCTTACTTATAAATATAAGTTTGCAGGTGTTAGAGGTAACATAAAGTACTGTAGAGTTATAGTTTTACCATCAGGAATTCCAACGTTGTGATCTCTTCTTTTACCCTTGCAGATGTATGATCTTACATTAGTTTCTTAACGTTGCTGTACCTACTTTCCTAAACTGAAAAAAGCAATATTGTCTACCATATATCACATGGAGACCCAGGAGGTAACATATACTTCCTTAAACTTCTCTCCAAATTGCAACGGCCTTCTTTTTTCTTTATCTTGTAACTTTTTTACATGTTGTCATATCATCTACCCATTAGTGAAATTCTTCCCTCATTCTTTTCTTTCGACCTGGGGTATTTTTCCCACCCCTCACCCCTGATTCAGTTCCTGAAAGATGACTTCCCTGGCTGTCTAAGACCAGGTCAAATCCATCCATGTACATACTCCCTTACGGCACTAAAATTCTCTCAGGCAGCATGTTTCATTATTCTTTCATTTAAAAAGTGCCTAATGTGTGCCCAATACTATTCTGGAGAGGTAGTTATAGCAAAATAATGAAGATCTCAGCCTCCACACACTATGCTATGCAGCCTGTCACACCATACTAGAGAGTGACAGGCCATAAATAAGTAGATCCATTTCATTCAGGAATAAATGATATAAAGAAAATAAAAGAGGAACTGAGATTAAGGGTAATCAGATCTTTAACTGGAATAATCAGCAAATGTTATTCCTAAGAAATGACATTTGACCTGAAACTTGAATAATAGAGAAAGATATGAGAAGTTCTAGGGAGCAGCATTTCAGGAAAGGGGAATTAAAAACTACAAAGGCTGTAAGGTAGGAACAAGCATTGCAAGCTTCAGGATCTCAAAGAAACGGAATGGAGCACAGCAAGGAGGGAGAGTAGTTTAAACAAAGTCAGGTAAAGAGAATGGACAACACCAATGGCCAATAGAAATGAATGAATCAACAATTTCTAATTTTAAATGTCTTAGCAGCTTTGGTTTTTTTAAAATAAACATACGAAATTAATATTAAAACTATAGTATGGGCTGAGTGCAGTAGCTAACACCTGTAATCCTAGCACTCTGAGAGGCTGATGTAGGTGAACTGCTTGAGCTCAGGAGTTCAAGACCAGCCTGAGCAAGAGCGAGACCCTGGATCCATTAAAAATAGAAAAACCAGCTGGGCATTATGGCAGGTGCCTTGTAGTCCCAGCTACTCAGGAGGCTGAGGCAGGGGAATTGCTTGAGCCCAAGAATTTGAGGTTGCTGTGAGCTATGATGCCACAACACTCTACTGAGGGTGACAAAATGAGACTGTCTCAAAAAATATTAGTTAAGAAAAAACTATCCTATATATTTTATTAAACCAACATATCCAAGATATCCTTTCAACACGTAACAACTACAGCAGAAGCTCTGTGAATTGACCGTGATGGGGCCGTAACCAAGTGGTAAACACACAGAGGTGGTCATTATGAGGAATGAGGCTTACTGTAGTGATAGGTACGTATGGTGCATGTCTGGTCTATGAAAATTAGGTCAACTTCAGGAGGTGGTCAGCTGTGGAGGTTTACTATATTTGCAAATTATTGGCATGCTTTGCATTCTTTTTTCCTAAGCTTCGTAATCTGTTGTATATTTATATCACAGTACCATTCATTTTGAACCCTTTTGTCCCAAGTGCTCAGTAGCCTCACGTGGCTAGTGGCTACCATACTGGACAGGAAGATATAGATTAGGTTGATCTTTTTAGTCATTGTAGGATTTGGGTTTTAAATAGAGTGAGAACCTACTGAGTGGGTTTTAATGAGAGAGGGATAAAATATAAACTATCTAGTGGTAATTTTATGGATTCTTTTTAACAATGTTCAAATATAAGAAAATCAGAAATTATTTTGGTATAATACATGAACCTACCATTTCTACCGCCTTACATAACCGATTATATTGCACCGATTACTGGGAATAACAGAACACATGGACACGTGTTAACCAACCAATTGTCACCACCAATCCAGTGGGCCAATCCTCTGTCACCTCTAGTCTAGAACAGAGGTGCACCTCCTTGTCCCCCTTGCCTCTCCGCAGTCTATTCTCAGCCCAGCAGTCAGAATGATTTTATTAAGATCTAAAATCAGGTAATAGAAATCATCAGTGGCTCCTCCCCCCCCCCCTTTCTCAGCGTTTTTGACCTTCTTGAAGTTCTGAGAACACACTGAGTATTCTCTGGCCTCAGAACATCATCCTTGTTTTTCTCTGGATATACATGTGACCGTTGCCCTCACCTCCTCTGTTCTTTCTCAAATATCACGTTTTCAGTAGAGCCTTACTGGCCTGACTTAAAATTGCACCCATGTTTCCCACCACTCTCCATGTCATCCTTCTGCTCTATTTTCCCCGTATCATTTATTATCATCTGATATACGTATTTTTTCTTTTTAAATTATGTTTGTTTATGACTCTGCCCACTCAGAAGACTATAAACTGAGTGAGTCCAGACATTTTTCTATGTCCTTCTTATCTCTGTAGAAATACTCAATAAATATTTGTTTAATAAAGTTTCACTTAATCAGCGTCTCTTATCCCTACTACATTCTAAACCACCATGAGGAAAGGGGTCTGTTCTGGTTTTGCTCAAAAATGTATTTCTAGGTACTAGTGCTCAATAAATAGGAAATTACTTTCTAGAAACTCAATAAATATGTAAAATTCATTAAACAAATAAATGAATATACTCACCCTCCATATTTAATAAAACAAAAAAAGAGTACTTTTTCATGATAATTGAACAGAATGGCTATATGGGACAAATAGTATTGTATTCAGGAATTAAAAAGACTCCAGCCTCTCAAAGACAGTAGTGGTTTGCTTCTGTGGTCTGTGCATTAGTTTGGTTAGAAGGAAAGAAAAAGAATCTGAAAATCATTAACTTAGATTTCTTTTCTTTTTCTCCAATGTGGCAGCCCTATTTCAAGCCTATGAAAATGAATCTAGTGTCAGAGATCACCATTATGCATCTCAGATAAAAAGCATTTATTATGAAACCAGAAAAAAAGTAACTACCCCAAGTAAAATATGCTCAAGTAACCATCAACCATTCCTGTCTAGGTAAGTGAATGTTTTCTTCTTTAAAACTAAAGATGTGGCTTGGTGCCTGTGGCTCAAGTGGCTAAGGCGCCAGCCACATACACCTAAGGTGGCGGGTTTGAATCCAGCCCGGGCCCACCAAACAACAATGACGGCTGCAAGCAAAAAATAGCCGGGCATTGTGGCAGGTGCCTGTGGTCCCAGCTACTTGGGAGGCAGAGGCAGGAGACTCACTTGAGCCTAGGAGTTGGAGGTTGCTGTGAGCTTTGATGCCATGACACTGTACCCAGGGGGACAGCTTGAAGCTCTGTCTCAAAAAAATAAAAATGAAAAAATAAAATAAAACTAAAGATGCCGGGCAGTGCCTATGGCTCAGCTGGTAGGGTGCTAGCTCCATATACTGAGGGTGGCAGGTGCAAACCCAGCCCTGGCCAAACTGCAATAAAAAAATAGTCAAGTGTTGTGGTGGGTGCCTATAGTCCCAGTTGGGAGGCTGAGGCAAGAGAATCACTTAAGCCCAGGAGTTGGAGGTTGCTGTGAGCTGTGATGCCACAGCACTCTACCGAGGACGACAAAATGAGAGTCTGTCTCTAAAAAAAAAAAAAAATACAAAAATAAAATAAAGATGCTGATTTAGTTTCTTTTCTATTTCTACCTAAATCTCTTCCATCTCTGAATGTTTAATTTGTTAAAAATCCAGCTAAAGTAATTTTATGAAGGATATTCAAATTTGTATATGAGTCATGGCATTTTTTTCTCATAATGCATTTTTCAGAAGTGAACACAATCAAAGATTTAATAACATGGCCTGCTTCTCCATCAGTATCATTAAGACATACGTACTGGGTAATTTTTTCCAAGTGTGGAGAGAGATTTACACTTTCCCATTCACACTGGCTTTGCTTTCAGCTAACAGTTTGCTTTAGCAGGGAGGCTCAGAGTGCAGGCAGGCATGACTAAATAAACTGGCCCACACAGAAGCTGCATTCGGGAACACAACTTCATTCATGTGGGCCTTTAACGAACCCAATTGGACAACCACAGTTAATTAAGGAGTAAACCTCTCCAACCCTCGCACGCCTCCAACCTGCAAATCAATCTGTTCATTGTCTCTCTGCATCACTGAAACACTTTTGATTCTGGGATGGATTTAATTAACAGTCAATATCATAAAACAGCCATAAACATTAAGTCATATAGTTTTTCCTTACTGTTCTACTCAGCACAAAAAAAAAATCATGCAAGGAAAATTGTTGCCTTCCCAAATTGGCAATATCACAACTGACCGTAACAGCCAAGTTAACCTCGGAGATGGGCTAGAGGAGGCAGCGCGGTGCGATGGAACCACACACGGGGCTTCAGACCCAGACGGCTCTGCGGTGACCACTGTGTGACCCTTAGGCGACATGGCTTCTGTCACCCGTAATTTCCTCATCCACAAAGCAGAATAATGATGCTGCTGGGAGGATGAAATGCTGATGGACGCACGGGCCACTGTCGCGCCATCACCCGTGCGCTGTATTATTACAGACGTGTTACCCTGGGGGCTGTTTTGAGTACAGACGAGAAAAGATGGAGAATGAAGGAGGCTGGAGAGAGGCGCCATAATCACATTCCAAAGAGACGAGCGCGTCCCCCCAAAGCTGATTTGGGGGGCCTGAGGACACAGAAGTGACAAGTGTCTACTATATGTTGGCAGTGGGCAGCGAAATGCAGGGCAGAACCGTCCACAGTGGTTCTCCCGAGAAGGGAATTTATTCAACATCAGGGAAGGTGAAGTGTTAACATGTGTAAAAGCCCAGCGTTCCCGGGCTCCGAGCTCTGCGTCCCGGGAACTGCATTTGTGTAGTATAGATGTGAATCTATATGAACCCCACCGCATGCGTGTAAATGTATACCAGCTCCTTATAAATAAAATACATACTATCCCCCTCGTACATTTTACCACCTTTTTCTAACTCAGTACTGTAGTGCTTAATAAATTACAATTTCTTACACGGACATTTCCAAAAGGTAATCTTTTGTTATTATTTATATTTTGTAATTACCAAATATCCTAGGGCGTGTTTTGATAGATGGGCTAGAATATAACCCTCTCTTTTATTTTATTTAAGAAGAGTCCTTATTCTTAAAAATCATGCTAATGAGTATATACCTAGTTCTTGACCACCACCACTTTCCAGTTTCAGGAGTTTTCCTGATTCTTTGAGGTTGAGTGAGTCCGACCATAACGGGAGGAAGGCAGTGGGGGGTGGCGCCTGTGGCTCAATGTGTAGGGCGTCGGCTCCATCCCAAATACCAGAGGTGGTGGGTTCAAACCTGGCCCTGACCAAAAACTGCAACCAAAAAAAAAAAAAAAAAAAAGGCGGCAGTGGAAGCCGTGGAACATTCTGCAGCATCTGAACGACGTCATGTTTGTTTGGTGATTGTTTTTCTTTGCATCAAGCATTTTAGTTGCTGTGACTATTCCTATAAATATTTGTACACAGCTGGATATAATTCTGCCCTGCTTACTTCTCTGCTAAAGCTTCTACTCAACCCAAAGGACTTCCAATAAATACTGGAGTGGAGGTCCTCCCAGGTAATTGCAATAGAATCTGTATTCCCCTGTGAAAGGACTTAGCTCCACGAGTTAGGAGGAACTAAAATTAATCTGGAACCAGAGGAACACGTGAACTAGAGAGATGAGTTGTAAACACCACCCACCTGCCGTGCTGATGCGCAGGGACATTAGTCATCGGCTCTGCCTTTCCAGCGAGGTTGCACACAGCTAAGAAACGCTGGGATTATCCAAGTCAGTAAGGACAGGAGAAATAATTGCTACCAGCTCATCTTTCACCACCAACCCATTTCACAGCCTATTTACTAACTCGACACTCCAAGAAAAAAAAATTGAGTAAGAAAACACTACTCAACAATTACTTGAACAGGAGGACAATTCTACTTATTTCTTTTCTTTTCTTTTTTTTTTTTTTTTTGAAGTCTGAGGCAAGAGCATTTTCTAGCCTAAGTCAATTTGAATGTGCATTCCCCCTCTCCAGCCCCGCACACTCTGAGCACACACACACACACACTCTCACAGACACTGTCACATACTCACATGCATTCACACTCATACACTCACACATTTATACACACTCACACGCACTCACACATTGACACACACATGCACTCACACATTTATACACACTCACATGCACTCACACATTGACACACACATGCACTCACACATTTATACCCACTCACACGCACTCACACATTTATACCCACTCACATGCACTCACACATTGACACACACATGCACTCACATTTATACCCACTCACACGCACTCACACACTCATATATATATACACACACTCATACTCACACACACTCATACTCGCACACACACATTTGGACATGCACACTCAGGCATTCATACACACACACACCTGCACACACTCACACCCTGTCACATACTCACATGCACTCATACACACGCACTCACACACTTGCACACACTCATATACACTCACATATTGACACTCACACACTGACACACACATTCACTGCACTCACACTCATACATGCACACTGTCTCACACATACAAATTCTCACACATATCACCCTCTTTTTTACTTAGAAATATATTGGTGTAGCTTAACATCCGGAAGTGTGCTGTTTGGTGATGTGCTGATGCGGCTTAGTGTCTGGTAGGTGCCATCTGCTCTACAGCTATGCTTTCCAAAACCAAGGCCAAAGCTCCTGGGCTTTCACTCATGGAGAAAATAGCAGAGATGAATTTGATACAAGGTCCACCTACTCCACCAGCAGTCAGAAAAATAGCAGAGGCTTCAAGTATAACAGAAAATGGGCAGGAGTAGGAGCCATGAGGCCAGGCTTAAATTCGGCTATGCCACAACTGCAGCCTAATCTGGGGACAGTCACTTTGGTAATCAGGGTCTCTTATTACTGGCACAAAATGAAAAACAAACAATTGATGATATCTACAGGTTTTTTTATAGCTATTGAATTCATCGCTTCTCTGAACTGCCCACCCATTCATTCCAGGCCCTGCACTTGTGGTATTTTCCCAAACAGGTGACAGCCAGGCTCAGCACCACCCTAAGAAACTGCCTAGAGCTCACTTTAAAAAGTACATAGTTAGATCCTTTCTGCATTTGCCTTAAGCTAGGATGAGAACCTAATTCAAACACTTATTTTTCCAAAGAAGTATGTGTAAAAGATCTACGTGATGAGTGGATTCCTAAGCCACATCACGAATATTATACATATTTACATATACATACATAATATTTTACACAGCCGTAAAAAAGATGGAGACTAAACATCTTTTATATTATCATAGATGGAGTACAGCATTCTACTTAGTCAAGCAGCACAGTAATGTAAAAGCAAGTATCCAATGCCTTCAATTCTAATACGAAACCAGTAGGTGAACAAAACACATGTCCACATAAGAGAAAATATAATTAAACCCAAGTGGGGTAGGGAGACTGGTGAGCTCTCACCTAACGGACACAATGGAAGGGCACATTGGAAACTAGTTGGAAATAGATGAGCTAAGTAATTCAATTAATGAATTTTTTCATTTTTTTCTGCAGGACCACTCAGAATATAGTTTATAGCCTTTCCAAGCTCATTGACCATGAACTCTTCTTTCCTAGAATATTTCATGGGGTCACTATAAAAGAAATATGGGGTATACTGCCTGACATAAATTGGGTGAAAAACACATTGAAGGAACACATCAGTCTGCTCCTGATCTTCTCTAATAGATTGACATAATCATCACTAAGGGATACAACCAAATGTGACATCTGCTTGAGATTTTATCCATCCAGGAATAAAGTCATTTGTTTCAACATGACATTTGAAAAATGTCTAAATGGTTCTCAAAATCCCTGCTATTATATTCCAACACAAATATGTTATATGTACCTTTTGAATGTGGGCTTTGATATTTATGGACTGATGAATTAAATGGAAATACAAGAAAAATGATTTTTTTTAAATGATCTATGTTTGTCTTCCATGGAATTTTTTCCATCTTTTTAAAGAGAAGGTCTTTGGCTGATTCTGGCATGTCTCAAGATACTATGAGCCAGGGCAACCCAGGAGCCTGCTGACACTTCATTCTCAGGCATCATTTAAAAGGCATGTGTGATTGACATGACTCCAGCAACACCAGACACACAGAAAGTGGGGGTCACATTAGGATCCCTCAAATAAAGCTTCATCTCATCATTTAGGCTTGATGAACAAAGGACCTTACAAAAGAGAGAAAGTGTGTTTTGGAATGAGACGTCTCACTTTGTGAATAAGTTGAGGAAGACCTCCAGTCGATCATCAAAAATAAGGGAAAAAGTCTCTAGAACAACACCCTTAAAAAAACTTGAGTTTTTTTATTCGTTTGTTTGTTTGTCGAAAAAGTGGTAGTGGGAAGGCTGTCCGTGCTCTCTAAGTATATGAAGTCTTAGTATAAAAGACTTCGTCCCTAAGACTCAAGCCAAAGGAAAAGACTCAAAGTTGGCATGCTAAAGACATTTCTAGGGGAGTTTTTTGGGGTAACGTGTATTAGTTTAAACCTAAACAACATTCACTTCTGTCTGGTAGGGCTGTAAGTGTGTCTGCTAGGAAGTATTAGACAGGAGACTGAAACTCCTCCTGGGTAAAACCACAGAAAAAAGGAATTAAAAAAACACAGTGTGGTTCAAGGATAATATGTCAGAATCAAAGGCAAGATATAACCCCAGGGCAATACCTCGTCAGTCACTCAGGTCCCCTCATGTCAGGGCTTGCAAACTCACAGTGGACTATGGACGTGTCCACTACAGGGCAAGTATAACCAAGAACAGCTGGACAGATACACCAGGCAACCCCTGCACTGGCACCCTGGACTGACACTTAGGATGGTGTTGGCAACAAAGCTGCTGGTCTTGATACTTGAACGCAGGAGACACACTACATTGGGTCAGGGCTCACAGAAGATGCCACTGGATGCTAAAAGGATGCATTTTCTGAGTGCCTGAGGATGACGTGCTTCTTAAGAATGCTATCACTACTTAGCAGAAACGTCAGGGTGGTCTGGAGTCCTCACACAGTGAATAGAGCAGGGCCAGAGAAACGCCAGTTTGCAACTAACATAATATTCTATTTTTGTCCCCTTGCTGGTGTGGCCTGAGATTCAAGAATTACATAAGAAAAGATTGTGTAATATTGAAACTGCTTATACTGGAATAGAGTGCTGGCTGGCTGTGGCTGTCTTCATACACAGTGGAAAATCTAATTTAATCGAATTGGCTTAAGTTTGGTCCTTTGTAAGAGGTTGTGAATGCAGTAACCTGTTAAGGTCATCTCCCCAGTCACCACACATGTCCTCATGAGGACTGCACTTTTTTCCCCTTGATTTCCAAAGATCAGAGCACTTTCATTTAGTCTTCGTTAAGGTTTATTATTCCTAAACTGTGTAGTCTAGAGTATGACAAAAAAAATTATTCAAAACATTCATAGCAATCAGGCACATGAAGATTTTTAATGTCAGCAAATGATTTTCATAATGGTTACCCTTATTTTTATAGCATGCTAGGCATTTTTTCCCAAAATTTATCCATTTGATCCTATTATCCTGTAGGAAGATACAAGATAGGAGAAAACAAATTTAACCAAGCAAGGACAAGCAATTACTGAAAGATAAAGTTGGGTCCACAGCTGACATGTCTCGACCACTAGCTCAAGCCAACTCATCGAATCATACAAACCACTTTCTCTTCTCCCAATCTTTGACAATTTAACAATTCAAATGTTATCCATACTCCACTAAAAATTAAAAAAACTAAAACAATGGACTTCCTTACGTCATTACCAAAAAGAAACACCAAGAGCTAAATCTTCCCAGCTGTTGACTCTGTTGAAGTATAATAAAAGGTGATTCTTTGCCTCTGTGTTTTCAAACTTTGCTTTTTTAATGTCTTTAACAAAATGAATGCCAACATTGGTTTATTTGTTTCTCCTCTGGATGTTCCTACAAAACACTCAGTGGGGTGTTCTCAAAGCCTTAACGCTGTTCTTTCCGTGAATTGCACAACCCAACCGCCCAGCCAAAGGAGAGAAAGGGTGTCCCCCCCAGAGCCCAAGCTACCCTGGGATGTTATGCCTCTGGCACAAGAAATGACCACATTCTAATAAAAACTAATTCAGTACAGGATAGAAATATACAAGAGGCGGGGAAGAACTTTCACAACAGTTAATTTTCTTCTTTCTTGAAGGGCAAACATGAAAGTGATCTCAGTTTCTGGTCAGTCACACAGACACACATTCACACACAGGGATGGTAACAATTTCCTTAGTTAATCAAAGGACTCTCCATATGACTTGTTTTGAAGATCAACTTAAATAACAAAATCTAACGTAATTCTACCGAGCATCGGAAATTACAACAGTGACGAGGATGCCCGTCGCTGTGTGATGCCTGGCAATTCCCGGAGTTGGTGCTACATTTCGTCAGCCTGAGAGTCTGCACATTCCCAACACAAAAGAAACTACGTGGACATTGCTGTTTGTCTTCTCTTTAAAAATAAACTGCTATCACGCTTCATTTTCTTTTATCTTTCAGCAGATAAATAAGATGATTCGTGTTAGACTCATATTATCATTTTGAGGGCGCCCAGGGCTGGGTTTGAACCCGCCACCTCTGGCATATGGGGCCAGTGCCCTACCCTTTTGAGCCACAGGCACCACCTATCATATATTTTTTTATCATGTTTGTTTCTTCACTTTCCTCGTAACTAAACTTTAATAACTTCATTAAACTTAGGAGACAGTTTTGGAAATGCAATGTGATACATCCAAGGAAACCTCATAGTGAACTCATCCAAGGAATGAAAGAAGTGGCATTCTTAAAGCTTTGTAAAGGGAGCTGCAAATCTCACCGAGTCTTTGGCCATCTCCGTGATGACACTCAACAGAATCGTAAAAGCCGAAATGCCCGAAATGAGAAGCTCCTTTGAACTGTAATGCTTTAAACGTTATTTTATATGGGAATACAGACATATTATGTATAATACATCTTCCACATGTGTCTAGCTATATACTTGTATGTATATATGAGGTCAGACAGTTAAGTTTGTGACCTCATCCTAGAAAAAGTGCTACATCACTATGTCACCTTCAAAGTACTCCCCGTGGGAAGCTATGCACTGATGCCAGGGTCCAATCCACCCTTCAAAGCAATTTTGGAACTCTTTTTCTGAAAAGGCCATCAGAGCCCTTGTTCGAGAACTGACACTTAAGTTCACGAACTCCTCCCTGAAAGAGGGCTCTGAAGGATGGACTAGGCGCTGGCTTTGGTGCACAGCTTCCCAAGGGGAGAGCTTCAAAGGTGACTTAATGATATTCAGCAATGAGGTATGTAGCACTTTTTTTCTAGGATGAGTTTGCAAACTTAATTGTCAGATCTTATGTACATTTAAAATATCCTTTTCTTGCTGTGATTTTCCTCATCACATAGAAAATACAATTTGAGTTGGAATGTAGTAAAACCTCCCTTATAGAATACTGTGAATATCTCCTTAAAAATTTAAGGTGGCATGAACATAACATTCATTGATAATCATTTTTCTTAAGCAACAGCTAGAAAATTAACTTTTTTATTCATTCAAAATCCAGTTGTCTTACTTCCTAAGCCACTTAGAGTTTTTAAAGCCTAGAATTTTAGTCCTATGTTTTCAACTAGTAGCATTTAAGGTGTCAACTCACAACTGCAGAAAGAAATTTTGCAGGTAGACTCCTAGAACTGACTTCACAGCCTCATGCTAATTACACAGCAGAATTTCTGCCTTGGGACTAGGGGAACCAGAGGCCATTGTGCTAAGTGAAATAAGCCAAGCATGGAAAGACACATATCATGTTCTCACTCACAGGTGGGAGCTAAAATAACGGATCTCATGAAGACAAAGAGTAGATTGGTGGTTTCCAGAAGGTGGGAAGTGAGGTGAGAGAGATGTAAAGAGAGAGAAAAGAATATAAATGTATTTATTACTACTGAACTGTACAATTCAAAACTTATAAGTTATATATAAATAATTTCTGTCAATGTATATATATATTGAATAGCGTTAGCAGCAACCACCATGGGCAGTCAGCAAGCAGAAACGTGAAAACTTAAGCATCTCTTTTGCTCCCTCTGCTGGTTGGTTTCCTGGAATAAGGGGTGAGCAATGCTCTGATCTCTTTCCATTTTAGCAGCCTCAGAAATGCCAATGCATTTTAACTTTTCCAGACTTTCAGAATTGGGGTGTCAAAATTTGTCTGTCTGGTTTGATGTGACCGAGTTGTTAGATCTTTGCTTGCCTAAGTTAAAAATAAATTCAGTATAAGATAGCAAAGACACCAGGAATGCAGAAGTTCCGTTAGATTAAGAGTCCAGCGGTCACTGACCAGGACACAGAGGGGAGCATGTGACATCCTCTTCTTAAAATAATACGACCTCAAGGAGAAAAAAGACACACGTGTGTCAAATTACCCAAGAACAAGACAGTATATAATTAAGGGCTGAATTGCATGGTATGAAATGCATGTTATAGAGGTCAGAGAGTAGAAAAAAATTCATAAACAAGAGAAAAGAATTGTGCTAAAACTCGAAAATGATGGGCACAGAACACAGGCTAGAAGGTGATAGGGGTGATCACTGTGGGAGTGGGAAATAGTCATCATTCATCCCCTCCTTTAAGGAACTTGCACCTCCAAGCACAGCCTCTTCCTATACACACCCATCTGACAGTTACATTCTCAAACTCATTCTAGAAAAAGGTCTCCATACCTCATTGCTGAATATCACCATGGTCACCCTCAAAGTACCCCCCTTGGGAAGCTATGCATTGACACCAGTGCCTAGTCGAAATGTCAAAACAATTTTTAAACTCTTTTTCTGGAATAACCATCAGAGCTGTCAGGGTTAACATAACAGAATTTCATTAATACCACATAATGGCACATAAAATGCAAAACAACAATATGAACTCCACTTAGCAAGACACCACCACACATCACCATGAACACAGCTATAAGATGCTGAAATATGAAGGTTGTGAAACCTTACTGAGTTGTTTGTACAGTGCTGCCAACATAAGCACAGGTGGCAAGTTAGACCACACAACGACAGCTCTGATGGTCATTCCAGAAAAAAGAGCTCCAAAACTGCTCTGAAGGGTAGCTCAGGAGTTGGCATCATGCACAGCTTCCTGAGGGGGCACCTAAGGTGATCGCTGTGCCACACAACAAGAAGGGATGTCGAGCTTTCTCTAGGATGAGTTCACCAACTTAATTGTCAAGCCTCATATAACTCCAAAACAAAGCCATAGCAATAACAGAATATTCATACCTGAGTCAATGAAATTATCTGTATTCCAAATAAGACATCTGCATCCTCTCCCCCAGAATGAATCTCCAGTTATTCAGTCCCCTTAGCTGTCTTTGAGGGACATTGGGTCCTTTCATACCCAGGCCAGTCACAGGCAGATTTGACACGAAGTGTCCTGCTACCTATAAATCAGATAATGAAGTTAATTACTCTCTAAAATATTGGAGACAGACTATAAGGAAGACAAAGATTTCTACAGAGCCTTTCTCAATGGCCCAGCCTTTTCCTTTGTTTGAAAGAAAGAGCCCTGGGGCTATGATCTGATTCTGGTCAGGCAAAGTGAAAGGGACCATGAATTTCTGATGTGGTGGGTCACCCAGGTCGTTGACAAATGTAGAAGGCTTTTTAAGTGGGACCTTAGCAGGGTATCATCAGTTTTGGTTCTAGAATCCCCACAATCAATCACTAGCTCCCCAAGTTCTCTGCATGTCAACCTTTATCATCTTTGCTCACCCTGCTGAGTGTTATGGGAACCACACCCCTTAACTGGCTTAGCCAATGAAGTGATGCTGTTTGGACTCAGTCAATAAAGGACATCAGTGTATCTAGTGGTGTCTTTCCAGCCCAGAGAGAATAACCACTGCAGCCAAGAACTCTACACTCCTCTTCCTGATGAATTTCTTATTGTCTAGTGGAGGAAGTGTTTTTGATATCCTCTTGAGAAATGAAGTTGGAGGAACCCCAATCTCCCTGATTTATTTGGATTTATTTTTCTACAAGATACCAATTTATTTCTGGCATTTCAGCTTTAGCTGGCACACTCTACTGATGAGTCCAGGCTTTGGGCAATCAGCCAAATAATCAATCAGAATCGCTTCCAGGTGCTCAAGCTAGTACACTGAGTCTGTTTGTTTCCACAGTTACTGATGCATTTATTAACTTGTCCAACAAATATTTACTCACTATTTACTGAGTATCAGGCAATATTCTAGACACTGAAAATACAACATTGGATAAAGAAAAAGGGATTTTCTGGCTTCTGGGAGTCTATAGTGAATGGGAGAAGAGAGAAGAAAATAAACAAATATTTTAAAATCTATTAAAGCATTAAGGGTAATAAATGCTCTAGAAATAAACAGCAGGCAAATAGGTGTGGAGCATGGGGGTGTATAATTTTAAGTAAAGGGGATCAGGTTAGGTACCTCTGAAAAAATGGTACTCTGAGCAAGCAGAAAAATTATTAGTGTTGTGATTCAGATAAACTCATAGTTTCATAAATAAAAGGGAATACAAGTCTTATTTTGCTCATCTTTACAGCTCAGTTGCAAGATTGTTGACAAATATGCTAAAATTTGCTAATGTCTTACATTAGCAAACAATAGCTAGCAACTGATTCATCACTGGTTCTCTAAAGTTATGGGATACAAGAATTCAAACCAATTCTTTCCATTTTAGTCAACTCATAACAAGCATATCAACTGATGGGATTCTGATGGGACACAGTTATCACTGCAAGCGAAATATGTATCATAAACCAGGAATATAATGCAGAGACCTAAGCATCTTATCAAGAGTAATTAATATTCTTTTTCAAATAAGGTGCTAATCTCCAAAGAGCTTATAAAAAAAACTTAGCCATATCTTCCAACTTGCCAATAAATACGTATTTTGGCATTTCTATTTTTTAACTGGTGTGCTTTAAAGGAAACATCCAAGTTGTAGCTTTTGAATGGGGAAATTAATTGCTGATTTGGTTCTAAGCAAATCATTCAATTAAGGCTGTATTCTGAGACAATAGTTAGCTTAAGAAATTGAATATAAAAACCTTTTTTGTCTAAAAATTTTGTGGCTTATCTTGATGATCAAAACAAATAATATTCTGTGGAAACTACAAATAGGTTATAATGTAGCACAAAGTAATAATGTGACACCAACTATCACCTTATTGAAAATGCCAGACTCGCAACCGCGTGTTAATGAATGACTTTATTCAGTCACAGGAGAAAGGATTTTTGAAATGAAGTGTTTCCTAAGGTAACCTGCTTTTGTAGGACTAACCAAGGTATAGAAAGATTAAGTAAATCAAGATAGAACTGATTTAATTTCTTATATCCCACTTCAGGGCAGAGATTCATTATCAATTTATTGGTTGAATCTTACAAACTATTTGCTATGAACCTGTCCCTAACATTATATTATTTATAAACATAATCTGATACCATCATTACAGCATTCCCATTGGACAGGTATTATTATCCCATTTTACAGATGAGGAGACTGAGGCACCAACAGAGAGATTCCTCCACAAGATCATACATACAGTGAGTCAGTGTCAGAACAAGAACTGGAGTCCAAACCCTCGGACTCCACTTACCACACCCACACTGTGGCTCCCTCTCCCAGCCCAGTCCCAGGAAAGGTCACTGCAATACTTTCATCTTTTTTTCTTATCTCCTACCAACAGCTGTTCCTACACTGAGAGAGGAGTTCTATTCATTAAGAAATCACATTCACAACAAAAAATTAATCTGTCATGTTACAAGCACCAAGTTTGACTATAGTATATTTAGGAATTTAACCAACAAGCAAGGATGTGAATAGTCAGACTCAAGATTGAAGCAGTAAAAATTTTCTTCCATCCTGTTTGCTTTTACTAGAACATTAAGTGTTTAATAATTCATACAGGTATGTGAGAAGCAGCTTTCTTTTGCTTCATATAGGTCAGACAACTAAGTTCATGATCCAATCCCAGATAAAGTGCACTATATCTCATTGCTATCACTGTGGTCACCTTGGAAGGGCTCCCCTGGGGAGCTAACGTGTAGAAGCCAACACCTAGTCCACCCTTCAAAGCCCGTTTTCTAGAAGGAGTTTACAAACTTAATTGTCTGACCTCATACAAGGATAGCTCTGCTGGCCATGCCAGAAAAGGAGTTTCAAAATCACTTTGCAGGGTAGACTCGGTGCTGGTGTTGGTGCACAGCTCCCCGAGGGGGGCACCTCGAAGGTGAACGTAGTGATATTCAGTGAGGAGGGATGTAGCACTTTTTCTAGGATGAGTTCACAAACTCAGAAACTTAATTATCTCCCCTTATATATGTTTATATACAAAATCTAATAAAGCAAAATGTTAACGTCTTAGCCACAACCAAGATCTAAGAGACTCTATACATTTTTCTGTGATTATATGTCATCATAGCATTAATTAGGTTCATGGTGATATTCCTGAAAAGATATCAGTTTCTTGGTTCTCCAGGGTTGTTATTATAACAAGATTATTAATAAAATGTAGACATAATGTAAAAATTACATAACTAACTTCTAAATAATTCTCATACTCTTTATTTTTAAAGAGCCCACCACATTTAATACAAAATATAAATGCATTATATAATTTCAAATTTCCCTAAATCTTAAAACTGTAATTTCACATAGTCCTATAATTTTCTTATATGCTGAGGAAACCTGTTCTAGTAACCTCTTCTCCTTCCAGGGAAATTTTATTGCTAAAAAAATATACATCTATAAAAGACAAATCACACAAAGCACGTTCTATTCCTTCTACATATGGAAACCATTTTCTTTCCAGAAACAAAATCAAATTTAAAAAAAAAAAAAAAAGAAAACTTTTTAGGTGAAAATAATAAAATTTTTAGAACTCAGTTTGGTCAGAAGTTTTAATTTTTTCATTAAATAATTTTATTCCCTCTTTAGAATATGAGTTGCTTTATGTATACCAGGTTCAGAATCCTCAAATTTCCCTCTTGGGAGGATATGAGAGGCCCCAAATTGAGAACAGAGCTCTCTAAGTTTCTTCTAGCCGTTTATCAGTCTCCTTAGTTCTGTCCATATAGGACTCAGGATAAAAATAGAACAGACTGACAAGTAAGAGGAAAGCACCTGGAAGCCTCCAGCTGCAGGGAGCCAGGATGAGGTAGGTGCTAGAAAGCAAGTTCTTAACTGGGTCAAAACAATGCGTCACATCTCCCCAGCACTGTCACCTCATCCAAGCATCCTAACTCAGAATTGTCATCATCATTCCTCCATTAGCAAACTCAGGCTGAGAAAGATTCAAATGACCTGCCTAATATTACTGGTAGTATCAAGGCTTTCATGGAGACCTCTAATTCCTGCCAACTGCCTGGCCACTGCATGGGATGTGCCACCTGTGAGGGAATAAACAGAGAAGCAGGTGTGACATACAGCCCTTTCTCTCTCCGGGTAATGATATTGTGTTCCATGGAAGTATGGGTCAATATAACAGTTATGACGACACTAAGATTATAGAGTTTGTTCATCTTACCGTAGTGTGTCTTTTTCCTCTAATTATTTTTAAACTTTACCTCTGCTTTTCAGCAGGGTCACTGTGATGTGTCTCTGTATGTATTCTTTGTATTTATCTTGCTTTTGATTTACTAAGATTCTTGAATCTGTGATTTTTTTTTTTTTTTGAGGCAGAGTCTCACTATGTTACCCTCAGTAGAGTGCCATGTCATCACAGCTCCAAGTAACCTCAAACTCTTGGGCTTAAGCAGTTCTCTTGCTTCAGCCTCCCAAGTAGCTGGGACTACAGGCGCCTGCCCACAATATCCAGCTATTTTTTGGTTGTAGTTGTCATTGTTGTCTGGCAGGCCAGGGCTGCCAAGGCTGGATTGGAACCCGCCAGCTCCAGCGTATGTGGCTGGAGCCCTAGCCCCTGAGCCACAGGCACTGTGCCAAGTAATGATTTTAACACTAAGAACTTATGTGAAATTTTGAAAGTTTGCTATTGCTATCAAAATATACATAATTGTTATGTCTTCCTGATAAGTTGATCTTTTTATAGTTTTAAAATTTTTCATCCCTCCATCTTTTATCTGTCTTAACTCACTTGCTCTGAAAAATACATTGTCTGGTAGTAACACAATCATACCAAATTTCTTAGGATTTACGGCAACATGGCTCATTTTTTCCATTCTTTTTACTTTTAACTTAGCTACATTCTTATATTCAGAACATGTCCCTTGGATATTATTTTGATACACTATCTATCTAATCTGACTATCTCTGCCTTTTAATTAGAGCACTTAATCCATTTACATTTCATGTAATTACTAATGTAATTAGGTTTCAGTCTGCCATCTTTCTATTTGTTTAATATTTGTGCATCATGGTTTTTTTTTTTCCTTTTTCATCCTTTCTTGATTTCTTTTTAAATTAATCCAGTATTTTCATTTTGCATTGCACTTCATATTTTCTATTAATTTTTAGCTATATATATAGCTAAAAATATATATATATATATATATATCTTTGTATTATTCTTTAGATAGTTTCTGCAGTAATTATAATATGCATCCCTCACTTACCATAATGCACCTTGAATTAATGTTACATCAAATCATAGGTAATGTAACAACCTGCAGCAGTTTAACCACTTCACCTTTGGATTTTATTATCATATATTTTTTTCTAGGTAAGTTATCCTTATAATACTCTATTAGTATATCTGCTTTAACTTAACATATAATTTTTAAAGAAATGCTTCAGATAGTATTTTTATCCAGATATTTATATTTTCCACTGTACTTTATTTCTACTTACAGATCTGATTTCCATCTGGGACCATTTTTTTTTTTTCAGCCCTAAGAACTTTCTTTAGTATTACTTGTAATATAGGACTGCTGGTGATGGCTTCTCTCAACATTTGTATGTCTGAAAATAATGTTAAGTTAATCTTCATTTCTGAAACATATTTTGGCTGAGTATAGAATTCTAGGTTAATAGTAGTATTTTTTTCATTTTTATTACTTAAAGACGACATTCCACTGTTTTCTGGCTTCTGTTCTTTCTGATTACAAGGTACCTTCATTCTTATCTTTGTTCACTGACTGTATTGGGTCTTTTTCCTCTGATTACTTTTCAAACTTTTTCTTTATCTCTGGTTTTCAGCAGAGTCACTGTGATGTATCTCTGTGGGGATCCTTGTATTTACGCCGCTTTTGGTTCACCAAGATTCTTGAATCTGTGAAGTAATGATTTTAATCACTTTGGAAAATTCTTGGCCACTATTTCTCTTCTTATGTTAATGCTCAATCTCTCTCATCTTTTTCTATAACTCCAATTTCATTCATATATGAAAAATCATCGGAGGCTTCTCTCAGATCTGGATGCTCTCTTCTATTGCTTTTTAAATTCATTTTTCTTTCTGCACTTCAGTTTAAATGATTTCTTCTGATATGTTATTTTTAGTTCACTAATTCTTTGTTCTTGTCTGTCCAGTCTTCTGTTAAGTCCATTGAATACTTTTTTCATTTCAAATACCATAGTTTTCAGTTCTAAAATTTATATTCAGTTCTTTTTTAAAGTTTCCTTTTCTCCCATTATATCCTTCATCTTGTCCTCCAATCTTTTCCTCTACATTGTTTAAAATATGTATAATAGTTATTGGAAAGTCTGTTCTACTAAGTAGCATCTCCGTGGATGTGCTTGTATTTTTTCTTTTTCTTATGAACCACATTTTCCTGCTTCTTTGCACGCCTTCTAGTTTATTTTTCATCAGCCATTGTGTGTGAAAGAAGACTTGAGACAGAAGTAGGTGTTAGCTCCCCACAGAAAGAGCTCCCCTTTCACTGTCTTGCTGGCAGAGTGAAGAGCTGACCTCTGCAGCATAGTGAGGAGTTTAACAGGGTTGCAGCAGCTTTTCCACTTTAGTTCACTTCTAGTTTCAAGAGCTTTCAGGGTGGAATCAATGTGCCTTTCCTCAGGGGGCTGGGAGGAAAGCAGCCTGTGAAACCCCTTTGCTATCTACTGTAACGTAGCCCCGGGTCTCGCGGGCAGCTGTGCATTCAGCAGAAACCCCACATCTGTTTGCATTGCCACCAGAGTCCAATCAGCCATGACACCACACTCACAACCATTAAAAGTTCAACTGGATTCATAGCTCTTTATGTGTTCGGAGAAAATACATTCCTTTTTAATCTGCCCATTGTTTCTTCATGTTAATCTCAAGAGCAGTGACCTTTTATAATCCTCCACATCCTAAGTAGTAGCAGAATTAATAGGAAGAAATGTAAAGGATGGTCATCCAGGGTTGAGGGGACTGCAAAGGATCTACAGATTCAGGTAGGAATGGTTGTATGGATAAGAATGTAAAGCTTTTCTTTTAAATGGTTTGACTGAAATTGAAGAAAAAGAAAACAAGAACACACAGAAGGAATATTGTATGTGATACTACCAAAAGAGTCATCTGTTCTATACTTTCAAATTATGTGTAGAGAAAAATCCCATTTTGTCTAGAATCTTCCAGACATGTCCTTGTTTTGAAACAGCAATGGATATGATGGTTGCTTAAGATCATTTCAGTCCTATAGTTCTAGAATTCATGAATCCTGTATTGCATCAAAAGCCCTGCTGGTTGGTATATGAATGGGAAGAAAAAGATGTCAGAAGTAGACCAAGGAAATGAGAGAAGAAGGGGGGAGGAGCAAGATAGCCAACAGGTACCAGCCTCCGATAGACACTCCCATCCAGAGGGAAGGATAAAGTCCAGAAAATACCCAACAAAGTTGAAGACTAAGAGCCCAGCCGAGAGAGAAGAGTGATTCACCTCTGCTGAGGCAAGTTGCAACTCCTAGAAAGCAATCTACAGGTACATAATACATCCCAAAGGAAAAGTGTCCATTCCCCTCCCCCAAGAAACTTGTGTTTTTCTCTTTATTTTCTATTCTTCTGCTCCTATAAGTTTCCTACAGGCGAGTGGTGAACTGAGGACCTATTATCTCACCTCTACTCCCCTAGAGGGACCTTGCTGAGATGCTGAACACCCTCTTGCCAGGCAGAAAAATCAAACTAACTTTTCACTGACATTTTGCATTTCCTGTCCACCCTTCCCCCCTTGCATGCAAAGACAGTGAGAGGAGGCCCAAGACCAGTGTCACCCTACCCCTGCAGGACCAAGCACACTGTCCCAGCCCTGCAGCTGAGAATTGCTTGAGCCCTGCATTCCCTGCACCGAGGCTGCTGGTGCTCTGCACTGTGGCAGGACACTCCCCAGGATTGATCTAGCTGCCGTTCCCTGCACCGCAGCTCCTGGCCATCCACGCTGCTGCGGGCTACCTTGCCTGCCACCCCACACGACTGATCCGACTGCAACATTCCCTGTGCTACAGCTGCTGGTGCTCCCTGCTGCTGCGGGCACCCTCATGGGCCACCTGAGGACTGATCCAGCTGAGCGTTCCTGGCACCCCAGGCCCAGTGGCCTGAGAACTGCAAGAGGACGGTCAGTTGAGAGGAAACCACACTGGAGTGGAGGTTCCAAGGCGAAGAACAACAGCCGCAGCAGCTAGATCAATAAGGCTCACACCCACGAGGCTTTTCCGCATACACATGCCCTATATCTCTAGGCAACCAGAGGAAGCCGGCCTCATCTCGGGTGACAGTCACTGGAGGAATGGTTTGGGGACAGTCTTCAAATGGTGGAAATTCACCATGGGGCTGAATCAGCGGAAAAACTGGTAACCTGAATAACCGGAGTAGACCAACTCCCCTAAGGAAAATTGGGAAAGATGCAATTGAAGATCCCATCCATAAACAGATGGGTGAGAAATCAGAAATTGAGTTCAGAATCTAGATAGCAAATAAGATGAACAGAATGGAGGAAAGTAGGGAATTAGAATTTCAAATTATTCAAAAGCTGTCCCAAGAAGTCAATGATTTCAAAGATAAAATGACCAAAGATTATGACACACTGAGGCAAGAGTTTGCAGCCCTCAAATATCTGAAAAATACGGTAGAATCCCTCAGTAACAGAATGAACCAGGCAGAGGAAAGGATGTTTGACACTGAAGACAAAGCTTTTGAACGCACCCAAGCACTCAAAGATGAAGAGAAATGGAAAGCAAAAACAAATAAGTCTCTCAGAGAATTCTGGGATAATTTGAAGAAAACTAATATTTGCCTTATAGGAATCCCTGAAGGTGATGAAGTTGCTTCACAAAACACAGAGGCTCTTCTTCATGAAATTATGCAAGAGAACTTTCCAGATATGCCAAGAGATTCTGAAATTCAGATAGCAGACAGTTTCAGAACCCCAGCATGATTCAACCTGAACAAGACATCTCCCAGGCACATCATAATTAACTTCACTAAAGTTAATATGAAAGAGAAAATTCTGATAGCAGCTAGATGTAAGAAAACCATAACCTACAAGGGAAAGAATATTACAATGACGGCAGATCTCTCTGCTGAAGCCTTTCAGGATAAAAGAGGATGGTCATCAACTTTTAATCTCCTAAAACAAAATAACTTTTAACCCAGGATCCTGTATCCAGCTAAACTGAGTTTCATTTATGGACGAAGAAATTAAATACTTTAATGACCTTCACATGTTGAAGAAATTTGCCATAACTAAACTAGCTCTCCAGGATATTCTCAGACCTATCCTCCATAATGACCAGTGCAATCCTCCACCACATAAGTAAACTCACACAGAAAATTTTGATCAAACTCCAACTTCCACAATGGCAAAAGGATTAAAGATGTCCACTGGACTTTAGAAAATTTAGATACCCAAAATTATATCAGGCTTATCAAAATTCTCAATCAATGTGAATGGCTTAAATTGTCCTCTAAAGAGGCACAGGCTAGCTGACTGGATATAAAAACTCAAGCCAGATATCTGCTGCCTACAAGAATCTGATCTTATCTTAAAACACAAATATCGACTCAGGGTGAAGGGATGGTCGTCTATATTCCAGGCAAATGAAAAGCAAAAAAAAGAAGGTGTTGCGATTTTATTTGCAGATACAATAAGCTTTAAACCAACAAAAGTAAGCAAGGATAAGGATGGTCACTTTATATTTGTGAAGGGTAATACTCAATATGATGAGATCTCAATCATTAATATTTATGCATGCAACCAGAATGCACCTCAATTTATAAGAGATACTCTAATAGGCATGAGCAACTTGATTTTTCCCAGCTGCATCATAGTTGGAGATTTTAATACTCCTGTGGCAGTGCTGGATAGATCCTCCAAAAAGAAGCTTAGCAAAGATATTTTAGATTTAAACTTAAGCATTCAGCATTTGGATTTCATGGACATCTACAGAACATTTCATCCTAAAAAGTCTGAATACACATTTTTCTCATCAGTCCACAGAACATACTCCAAAATTGACCATCTTAGGTAACAAGTCTAACCTTAGCAAATTTAAAAGAATAGAAATTATTCCTTGCATCTTCTCAGACCATCAAGAAATAAAAGTTGAACTCAATAACAAGAGGAATCTGCAGACTCATACAGAAACATGGAAGCTAAATAACCTTATGCTGAATGATAGGTGGGTGAGAGATGAGATCAAGAAGGAAAGTACCAAATTTTTGGAACAAAACAATAACAAAGATATAATTTATCAGAATCTCTGGGATACTACAAAGGCAGTCCTAAGAGGGAAATTTACAGCATTGCAAGCCTTCCTCAAGAAAATGGAAAGAGAGGAAGTTAACAACTTAATGGGACATCTCAAGCAACTGGAAAAGGAAGACCACTTCAATCTCAAACCCAGCAGAAGAAAAGAAATAACCAAAATTAAAGCAGAATTAAATGAAATTGGAAACAAAAGGATTATACAACAGGTCAATAAATCAAAAAGTTGGTTTTATGAAAAGGTCAATAAAATAGATAAACCTTTGGCCAGCCTAACCAAGAAAAAAAGAGTAAAATCTCTAATCTCATCTTTCAGAAATGGTAAAGATGAAATAACAACAGACCCCTTAAAAATTCAAAAAATCCTTAATGAATATTACAAGAAACTTTATTCCCAGAAATATGACAATCTGAAGGAAATTGACCAATACTCGGAAGCACGCCACCTCCCAAGTCTCAGCCAGAATGAAGTGGAAAAGTTGAATAGACCTATATCAAGTTCTGAAATAGCATTAACTATACAAAATTTCCCTAAAAAGAAAAGCCCAGGACCAGATGGCTTCACAGCAGAATTCTACCAAACCTTTAAAGAGGAACTAGTTCCCATACTACTCAACTTTTTCCAAAATATAGAAAAAGATGGAATACTACCCAATGCATTCTATGAAGCAAACATCACCTTGATCCCCAAACCAGGAAAATACCCAACAAGGAAAGAAAATTACAAACCAATATCACTAATGAATATTGATGTGAAAATATTCAACAAGATCCTAACAAACAGAATCCAGCAACACATCAAACAAATTATATACCGTGACCAAGTGGGTTTTATCCCAGGATCTCAAGGCTGGTTCAATATACATAAATCTATAAGCGTAATTCATCACATAAACAAATTAAAAAACAAAGACCATATGATTCTCTCAATTGATGTAGAAAAAGCTTTTGATAATATCCAGCATCCCTTCATGATCAGAACATTTAAGAAAATTGGCATAGAAGGGACATTTCTCAAATTGATAGAGGCCATCTACAGCAAACCCACAGCCAATATTGTACTGAATGAGTTAAATTGAAATCATTTCCACTCAGATCAGGAACCAGGCAAAGTTGTCCATTGTCTCCATTGCTCTTTAAAATCGTAATGGAAGTTTTAGCCATCACAATTAGGGAAGAAAAGGCAATCAAGGGTATCCATATAGGATCAGAAGAGATTAAACTTTCACTCTTCACAGATCCTATGATTGTATACCTGAAAAACACCAGGGATTCTACTACAAAACTCTTAGAAGTGATTAAGGAATACAGCAGCACCTCAGGTTACAAAATCAACACTCATAAATCGGTAGCCTTTATATATATCAACAACATTCAAGCTGAAAAAATAGTCAAAAACTCTATTCCATTTACAGTAGTGTCAAAGAAGATGAAATATTTGTGAGTTTACCTAACAAAGGACATGAAAGTTCTCTATAAAGAGAACTATGAAACTCTAAGAAAAGAAATAGCGGAAAATGTTAACAAATGGAAAAACATACCATGCTCATGGCTGGAAAGAATCAGCATTGTTAAAATGTCCATACTACCCAAAGCAATATATAATTTTAACGCAATCCCTATTAAAGTTCCATTGTCATACTTTAAAGTTCTTGAAAATATAATACTTTGTTTTATATGAAATCAGAAAAAAACCTTGAATAGCCAAGACATTACTCAGAAATAAAAACAAAGCAGGAGGAATCATGCTACCAGACATCAGACTATACTATAAATCCATAGTGATCAAAACAGCATGGTATTGGCACAAAAACAGAGAGGTAGATGTATGGAACAGAATAGAGAACTAAGAGATGAACCCAGCTATTTACTGTTATATAATCTTTGACAAGCCAATTAAAAACATTGAGTCTGGAAAAGATTCCCTATTTAACAAATGGTGCTAAACAAACTGGCTGGTGACCTGAAGACTGAAACTGGATCCACACCTTTCACCACTAACTAAGATAGACTCTTGCTGGATTAAAGATTTAAACTTAAGACATGAAACCATAAAAATACAAGAAGAAAGTGTAGAGAAAACACATGAAGAAATCAGCCTGGGCAAAAATTTTATGAGGAGGACACCCCAGGCAATTGAAGCAACATCAAAAATACACAACTGGGACCTCATCAAATTAAAAAGCTTCTGCACAGCCAAGAACACAGTAAGTAAAGCAAGCAGACACCCCTCAGAATGGGAGAAGATATTTGCTAGTTATGTCTCTGACAAAGGTTTAATAACCAGAATCCATAGAGAACTCAAATGTAATAGCAAGAAGAGAACAAGTGATCCCATCTCAGGGTGGGCAAGGGACTTGAAGAGAAACTTCTCTGAAGAAGACAGGTGTATGGCCTACAGATATATGAAAAGGTGCTCACCATCCTTAATCATCAGAGAAATGCAGATCAAAACTACTTT
>CAUYTI010044717.1:0-49784 GCA_963575145.1 Galago senegalensis | reverse complement strand
ATTCTCCAGCTCCATCCATGTGAACATGAAGGATGTAAAGTCTCCATTCTTCTTAATGGCTGCATAGTATTCCATGGTGTACATATACCACAGTTTATTGATCCATTCGTGGATCGATGGGCACTTGGGCTTCTTCCATGACCTGGCAATTATGAATTGGGCTGCAATAAACATTCTGATACAACTGTCTTTGTTGTAATGCGATTTTTAGTCAACTGGGAATATACCCAACAAAGGAATTGCAGGGTCGAATGGCAGGTCTATTTTTAGTTCTCTAAGTGTTCTCCAGGTGTCTTTCCAAAAGGAATGTATTAGTTTACATTCCCACCAGCAGTGTAGGAGTGTTCCCTTTTCTCCACATCCACGCCAGCATCTCTGGTTTTGGGATTTTGTGATATGGGCTATTGATCCTGTTACTTCAAGTAAAATATCTGTAAGTATTTGGTGCCATTGATGAAATTAGAGCCTTCACACCATCGTTAGAATTTTGAAAAACTTATGTCCATCATTGTGAATTGGTAGCTTCTCAGAACTTAGTCTTTTCCCATGATCTAGTTGTTATTGGTTAACAACTGTTATTTTTTAAAAATTGTGGAATGAGATTTGTCAATGTCTGGAAGATCTATGTGACTCCATAAATATGTATTTTTAAAATGGCTGGTACAAGATGTTGTAGCACAATGTATGGGTGAAGGATCTGGTGAGAGTGTAGAATAGATGAATGGATTTGTATGTAAAAGTATACAAAGTTCATTGATAAGCTTTTATATACTCTGTTGCAACCAGCTTAATGAAACTACCGCTTGTTAAGTTTTGATATAGTATCAAACAATATTCACAATTATCTGCAAAGGCGATTAAAATAGTTTTTTTTAAACCAGTCTCTGTGAGAGGCTGGACTGTACTCATATACTTCCACTAGAATAACATTGCAATAGATCGAATACAAAAGCAGGTATGAGAAGCCAGCTGTCTTCTATTAAGCCAGACATTAAAGAGATTTGCAGATTGTAAAATGATGCCATCTTTTTCATTATTTGTTTGGATTTTGAAAAATATAGTTATCTTTCCTAGAGAAGTTTATGTTAACATGCAGTGGACTTCTTGTTTTAAAAAAAATGAGTAAACATTTTAAAGCATCTCTATTTAAATTTCTGATGTGGCAAATATCAATAGAATCCGTAGAAACTAAGACTCTGAGTCATAATAATTTCTGAGACTGTAAAGAGGTCCTGGGACCAAAAAATGGAGAACTTCTCATTTTTCCTTTTAAAATCTCAGCACTTTAAATTTTAGTGGCCACAGGAGAAGGAACTGACAAATGTTTGCATGTTATCTTGGGAACTGATTTTAGGTTCCTAATAGAATTAATTCGGTCACTTTTTGAAACTATAAGTCTTCTCTTTCTAATTATTTTTACTGTGCAGTGTTTTTGTTCCTCCAGTTTTTGTTATAAGCCTGCTTTGACAAAGATAAGGTCAGGAAGTGACATCAAAGCACCCCAGAAGCCTGTGGTGGTTTCTAACTTTAGAGATGCCTGTTTCAGGGTGGCTTCATGCTAAACCTTGGCTTGATTTAAGCAGGACAGTATTTACTCTGAGCAAGTGGTCAGGGCTGTAAGCAGTAAAAATGGAACCTCACACTGCTTGAAGATCTCTGGATGGACACGTCGGAAGCCTCGCCGTGTCTGTGGGGCTCGGTTATTAACTAGCAAGCTGCTTTCACAGTCCAGATCCTTGCAAAACAGAGTCTGACTAGTTTCTTGCTTTTTTTCAAACTTCATTTTTTCCCCATTGTACTGAGTAGGACTGAGATTTGGGTAGACATAAATGTTTAATTTTTTGATGGAAAATGAATTGCTCCAATGTTAATTTTTGTTACACTTCAGTTTTATTTCTAGCAACCCCTTATCTCTCTGGCCTTTTTTGTTTCAAATGAACGAGCAGGACTGCGGAGTTTCTGTTTTCCAGGCGGTGGATACTGATAACCCTTTTCTTGAGTTACCCCAGTAACACCCCCTGCCAGTGGACAGGAGGTGTAGGAGGTAGGAAGACCTGTTTCTCTTCTTATTCCTGACACTTCAGCGTCGTCATTTCATCCTGGTGTCTGAGGTTTCTGTGTGGACCTCAAGATGGTGCTGATGCCGCTTGAAGTTGGGGGTCAGGGCCCTATAGTGGCCCAGGGTTCCAGATGCATTTTTTTTATGTATATCAGAAATTGCCTTGGATTTGTAAAATGGCAATTTAGCCCTCATGTCATTTTGGTGAAAATTACCATATTTTGCTGAGTATAATGTGCTCCCATGTAGTGCACAGCCATCTTTTTTGGCCCAAACTTTCAGAAAGTGGCCAGCTCTCTCCTGGAGACACATGGCCAGGGAGGGCTAACATTTCCTGGTAAACCTGCAGGTTGCACTGCCCTCCTGCAACCGCCTGCTCTGTGAAGACTGCTCCTTCTCCTACGAGCCCTGCCCTCCCTGCCGCCAGCAGGATGGGAACTTTTGAGGGTGCTTGGGCAACCAGGCAGGTCCCTGGGGCCTGTACTGGGCTCCTAGTCCCCTCTGTATGGCCATTCCTTGGGTCTCGGCCCTCATCCTGCACAGCCGCAGACCACCTTGCCAGCCCCAGCACTGCCACCTCCAATAACTGTTGTGCTCTGTGGAGGCCACTCAGGCCTGCTCCCACCCAATCCCAGATCCTTTGGGATGGGAACCCTGTGTGCCTGGTGGGCCCAGGGGGAGGGGAGGCTGCTGGGATCCCCCACTCCCGAGCTATACTACTTATGTATAATGTACATCCTTAAGTTTCCTTCAAAAATCTGGGCAAAGGTACACATTATACATAGCAAAATATGGTGGCTGCTTCCTCTATGAATTTACATTTGGTTACAAAATATACTGGGTTGAGCAATCCTAAATTATCACCATTAGGACCAGTGGATCAAGAGATCCACCCATCCATCCACACAGAGTACTTATGTATAAAATTATAAAATTATGTAATGGATGTCTGTATTCACACACCTGTGTGTATGGCTCACTAATGATGCTTGTTTATTCTCACCAGAATTCAAGATTTGGTGTGTGGGTGGAGACACAAACAACTAGACAAGTTAACACAACATGCCAGCTGGTGTGTGCTATGGAAATAATGAGACCGAGTGAGGGGACAGAGAAGGGGCTTTTGTGTGTGCTGTTCTGTTCAAATCAGGTGGTCAGGGAGGCCCCCTGATGAGTTGTCATTTGAGCCAGAGGCCTGAAGAAAGGGAGGGATGGGCCTGATGGGCTCTGTGGGGAGAGGAAAGTCAGCACAGAGACCCCGAAAGGAAGCCTGCTCAGTGAGTTAGAATCTTAGACAGAGAGGAGTGTGGCTGAGCCCTGAGGTCCAGGAAGGTGCCTGTGTTGGCACCTGCTAATGTCACTTCCCTTTCCAAGAACATGCTTTTGTCACTTAAGTGGCAGTCACTTATGTTTGGTGTTTGCTACCATTTGGCTGATTGAACGTGTCTTTGCCCCTGAGCTAGGGGCTTATAGAGCACAACATGACTCCATTGGTAATGACTTAATATAGTTTGCTAAAGTGAAAGCTCTTGTGAGTTCCTCATGAGACTTTCTCCAGTTCTGGGAATTCCATCCACCATGGTCTCTTACCATTCTAATCTAAATTGGGAACCATGGCACAGCTTTAAAAGCATTACAAGTTCAAATTGACTGTCTGGAGAGCTGTAACAAGTCCATGCACTGCTAAATATATAATTAGCTGTAATTCAATTCTGGTTATGCGTTATTAAGAAATTGCTCTTATCTGTGCACCTCTCCCACCAAGTACAGAAAATTTAGGCTCAGCTGGTGTCTTCTGCTGGGAACCATCATTTGTTGTGCAGTTTTAATAAATGTTAGTAACGTATGTCTGCTAAACATCTGGAGAGGTAAACAGGCTGGCATTCAGTCTAGAGTCATTGTAGGGTTAATTCTTGTTGAATTTTGATACTTATTTTATGTAAATATAGATAATTCCATTATCTGAGTCCTTAAATTTGGGATTTAACAAGTAGTGAGAATAGGAGCTTTAAAAAATATGAAATAGCAAGGGAGGATTGTTCTAGAACAATAGAACCACTTGAGAATTTTGAAAGATAGAGCTTCTCAGGACAGACTGAATCAGAATCTTTGGGGAAAGGGCTAAGGAAACAGATTCCTGAAGAGCACCTTGGCTGATTCCAATCACCTTGGCCAAGTTTGGACACCATTGCTGTACCTGAAACTCCATTAATTTGATTAAGGTAAAGTTTTGGTGATTGGAAAGTTTGCTATTTGAAAAAATACACAATGGAAATGTATAGGGGAGTGTATTGCTTTGGTATAGTTTTAGTCCTCAAAAATACACAGGGGAGGGCAGCGCCTGTGGCTCAAAGGAGTAGGGCACTGGCCCCGTATACCAGAGGTGGCAGGTTCAAACCCAGCCCCAGCCAAAAACTGGAAAAAAAAAAATACACAAGGGAGTGTATTGCTTTGGTGCAGGCTTCAAAACTGATGAAGCTCCTGATGTGTTCTTTCAAGAACCTTAAAAAATGCTGTGACAGGGTCAGATTATGTAGTTTTTTTGGATTATTACGGGGAGAAAATGAGACTGAGAGGCCAAGGGCCTTGCTGATAATGTCCACAAACACTCAGGGCTAACACTGAGACTGAGGGGAGTGACGAAACCAGGATGGTTTAGCTGGAGACAAGTTACAGGTGCTTCCCTTTGCTTAGGGTAATAGAGAGGAGGAAAAGTCCATTTAAAACCAGGTCTAATTAAAAGGTTTGGACTTACAAGTCCAAATAACCATTCTGAAGGAACGACTCTGATTTAAAAGCAATGACAAAAATTGTGAAAGTAAATTTCTTTCATCTTTATCAGTTTTGGGGTTACAATGGCACTTGTGTGCTAATTCTTAGAACCAAGGACTGTTCACTAACTCTGTGTATATTGCTCTGATTCATTGAAAGACTGATAACGTCTTCCACTTCACACTGACTATCTCAAAGCTGTCCGGAACAGGGTTATTTTTGCAAAAATCTTTGAATATATCGATTTTCCACAGCTAGGCGTGGTTTTGTCAGTGATGGCAAAACCTCCTCCTCCTCTTATTGGTGATGGCCCCGATGACCTAGAGTGTGACTTTGCCGGTACCCACCTCACCCTCTGGAGTGTGACTTTGTCAGTACCCACCTCCCCCTCTTTGTTGGTGATGGCCCCGATGACCTGGAGTGTGAGTTTGTCAGTGCCCACCTCCTTCTCTTTCTTGGTGATGGCCCCGATGACCTGGAGTGTGAGTTTGTCAGTACCCACCTCCCCCTCTTTGTTGGTGATGGCCCCGATGACCTGGAGTGTGAGTTTGTCAGTACCCACCTCCTCCTCTTTGTTGGTGATGGCCCCAATGACCTGGAGTGTGAGTTTGTCAGTGCCCACCTCCTCCTCTTTGTTGGTGATGGCCCCAATGAACTGGAGTGTGAGTTTGTCAGTACCCACCTCCTCTTATTGGTGATGGCCCCGGTGACCTGGAATGTGACTTTGTCAGTGCCCACCTCCCCCTCTGGAGTGTGACTTTGTCAGTACCCACTTCCTCCTTTTTCTTGGTGATGGCCCTGATGACCTGGACTGTGACTTTGTTGGTACCCACCTCCTTCTCTTTGTTGGTGACGGCCCTGATGACCTGGACTTGCCTTGTCAGGTGTTTGCTATGATTGGAGGGATGTGCTGGTCAGTTCTATGACCTCCCATATTGACCATGAGATCTCACTTTTTGATCTGGAGCTGATTTTTATTGTGTGGGCTATGTTAGGGATGGATCTGATAGTCAGGAAGGGTGAAAAGCAGCCATTTTCATGATAGGCAGGAATAGTAGGCAGTAAAAGGGATGATTTAAATGTGATCATTCTGTTCACCACAGACTATTCTCATGCTCTAATCGATTTGTTTACCTATCTAAATCTCTCTTGCTCTGTCACCCAGGGCTAGAGTGTAGTGCTGTCATCGTAGCTCACTACAATCTTAAACTCCTTGTCCTAAGTGATCTTTCCACCTCAGCCTCCTGAGCAGCTGGGACTTCAGGCACCCGCTACAGTCTCTAGCTAATTTTTATATTTTTTGTAGAGATAGGGTTTCCCTCAAGCTGGTCTCAAGCTCTTGGCCTCCCAGTGTGCTAGGATTGCAGGTGTGCTCGTGCCCTGCCTGAATATCAGTAAGATGGGAATTTCAGTATTAAATACCAAGGTGATAAGTTCAGGTGTCTCTGTGGGATGAACAATGTATTTATTATGAAAGGTACAATAACTCCTATGAAGTCCTGACACGGTTCTGAAGCAGGGACAGCATGTCTGAGGCCACTATCTTGTCTAACAGTTGCCTAGGCCCCACCTAGGCATGGGAAGACCTCACGGTACTTAGAGGGGTTCTTTCTAAATCTTAACTCTGGTACTGATTTTGTTAAACATATTAGCCCTGGACCCTCTTAGAAGGTCTTCTGTTTATCTCTAGGGTACAAATACCCCAAATTCAAGACCCCTGTATGGGGTTCAGGGCATAAGTGTTGTTGCTGGGATTGAAGTATATGTGTCTTTAGCTTTTGGGTGACCAATCTGCTTGTCAGGGTGACAGTTCAGTCACACTGTTATCACCTTTCCAGCTTCTCCTCATTGAGAGCCTGTAGATTACTAAGCCAGGGTGTGGAAGAAGCAGCTTCAGAGTCCTGCGCAGGTGTGTCTGTGACCTGTCACATCTTTTTACACCTCTTCCTGAAATGCTTAAAGGTCACTCTTAAGGACAACCTGCATGGGGCCTTCCACCTGCTGTACAGAATATTGGCTGCATGCTGGCTGTGTCTGTTTGGTCCTGACTCTCCCTCTAATTAGGTATCACAAACAGCCTGTGGGCTGAAATCTATCTCAGGCCCATTTTGTTTTGTGACTGGAGTGATGAAGTTTTTGAAGTTTCCCAAGTTGAGTTCTGCAGATAGGGCAGGTTGATGATGCTCCATATCCCTGAGTCTGCATTTTTTGTTTGAAATTCTGAATGTGAGCATCTGTGCCCTGTGTTGACTGGGCAGCGTGCAGTGGCTGTGGGGGGATTTGCAAACACTTTTTCGTGGGAAGTATCATCTGACTTACCTGGAATCCAAACTGAAGATACTTTCCTGAACCCCGCAGTGTACCCACCTCCTCAGCGGCACCCCCGCATAGGGTTTTGGGCAATAGAGTCTCGCTGTTCTGGGGAGCTTTGGAGGAGGTGTGGGGAGAGAAATGTCTCTTCGTTTGCTTATTTGTTTGAATCAGAAAATAAATCAGATTTCAGATCATAAATCTATTTTTAGTGATACCAAGTTCTGGAATATTCTGAAATGTTGTTGTCTGGTGTCAGTGTGGCCCTTTCCTTAGCAGCGCCTCCCAGTCAGGATGCCCTGAGAACTGCTGTGGATCCTTTGCCGTGCTGGCGATGTGGGGGAGGGGGAGGCAGCCATCAGCTTTAGATCAGAGGGATCAGTTACTAGCTGAGTGGCCTTGAACAAGGTGGCCCTATGCGTAACATACTACTAAGGACACACACCCAGGATCGCTGTGATGGTTCCATTAGACTACGCATACAAGCACACAGGCATGCAGCCACTCACAGAGCATCATGTGAGGGCCTCAGACGGATCATCATGTAACCGCTCACTTGGGAAGGAAATCCAGACCCTGTTTACTTCTGTGTACTTGGTGGTGAATGGTCTCAAAGACACTGGCAAATGCATGATCACACAGGCCCATTTCTCAGCCATGGCTTCAAATCCCAGACAGCAAGTGAACATCACAGGATGGATGTCATATTCTAGGATGGTATAAGTACATGCTGGCCTGGGTTTCTAGGTGCTTTCAGTAGGAGGTACTGTGAGTGCAGCTGAATTTCAGCAGGAAGCACCTTCCCTAAGGTGGCAGGAAGGATTCACTACCTTTGAGAAGAGCACACTCTGCTTGCCAGTTCCCTGCATCGCCCCTGTTTCTAAACCTGCCTGGCAGAGCCAGTGTCCTGCCTTTTCCTGAGCCCCTGTGTAAGGGTCCAGCTGCTTGCTGCTGTCTGCATGGCATCTGCTGCTGAGGACACGTGTCCTGGGGGTTGAGGTGGGGGTGTAGACCAGCCTGCTCACGGGTGTCCAGCTGACAGGCAAGCAGAGCAGGATGAGGGCCCTAGTTCCAGGGAGCGCCACCCAGGGAACCACGGGCCAGAGAATTGCCTTTTGGAATCTCTGTGAAAACCAGTCCACGTGCTGTTTGGTTCTCTTAGCACATAGATAGAAATGCTGTGAGCACCTTCTCCTGGGGCAACGAATGACTTCGTGTTGACAAGATGTTTTTTCTAGATCTGAGTCTCAAGAAGAAGGCATGTTTTTAAAAGCAGCCGACATATGCTGCTTGGTATCAATTTCTTATCTCTACATGATTGGATGTTAACTGCCAAGGCCAATATTGTACACCGTTAGGAATCCTTGATCTCGGCCCCTGCCTTTCCCCCATGTTACAGTGTTTTTCAGTGTTTTTATCTCATGGTACACTTGAACCTGTGATTAAACTTCCATGGCACACTTGAATTATGTTGATTTTTAAAAAGTAAAACAAAAGAAATATATACTTACTATGCTTTGAACTTTTTTTGAAAATAATTTAATTAATGATCTTTAAAAAGATCACCTCAGATCCTCTCATGGTACACTGGTTGAAAATAACTGCTGTGCTAGAATCTTTTGTTTTGTTTTGTTTTGTTTTGTTTTGAGACAGAGTCTCACTGTGTCACCTTCAGTAGAGTGCTATGGCATCCCAGCTCACAGCAACCTCAAACTCTTTAGCTTATGTGATTCTCTTGCCTCAGCCTCCCAAGTAGCTGTGAGTACAGGCACCCACCACAATGCCTGGCTGTTTTTGGTTGTTGTTGTTTAGCAGGCCCGGGTCAGATTCGAATCCACCACCAGCTCTGGTGCATGTGGCTGGCACCCTAACCACTGAGTACAGGCACAGAGCCTACACTAGAATCTTTTCGAATTTGGACTCCCGCTGATGCCCTGATCCCATGCTGCCCATCAAGTGGAGTGGACATGATTCTTCACTTCGTTAACTGTTCACAAATCCTTGGAGTCAGTTCACTCTGTGTGGACGTCTTTATAGCCTCTGGTCTTTTCCCAAGTATTTATTAAATTAGTTTCTCATTTATAAGTTAAAGTGCGTGCTGACTTTTGTGGTTTTAATTTTACAGGCTTGGTTGTCTTTGAATTGCCAGATGGCATCTCCAGCTTGAGTCTGTAAACAGGTTTGGTTTGTTTGCTGGCTTGTCTTGTTTAGGGCTTACTTACTATCTGGTTCCTTCTTAAATTAAAGTTTGTGATGTTAAGTGAAAATCCACTTTAAATCTAGTACCTGATAATTATTTGAAGTGTCTCTTGTGCATTTTGGAGGAAAAAAATTACTGTCTTGTTGCCTGTGAAGGGGGGACATATTTTGACAAACAATGGTTACCTTTTGTGTGGATTTGGGTTAATCTCTTCACCCTGCTCCATACTGCCTGCCCACAGGGCAGTATAAACCCAGTGAACTGGTGCGAAGCTGGGGAGCCCGGCAGGTTTCATCTTGTTAAAGGCTCTTTAGGAGACCCTGCTGCCTGTGATGGGGGAGGGGATCTAACTCTGGGTGTTTGCTTCTGGCTTCCAGTACCATTGATGGCCCATGGGGTGTGAGGAGGGGACTGGTGTGGCTAAATTACTCCTTCTGCAGTCTCCACCATGTTCTTGTCTTCTTGGATGGTCTCCCTTCCCCTCTCCAGAGCTTCCCTCAGCCATGGCAAAGATAACATCACCTGTAGCCAATGCACCTGACTTCTTGCCTGGCTGTAGTATGCAGAGAGAAACAAGCTTACAGGGCCAGCTCCCTTGGGTGGTCACATTTCCTACTGTTTTGAGCACCTTGCACTTGGGACACTGACCAGTGTGCCTGGCTGGTTCCAAACTACATGCTCTGCTGTATCCCTTAGATTCGTGAAGCCTGCAAACAAGAGCTGAGTCCACATGTATTTTGGAAATGAGAATAGTTGCAAAGGTACAGAGAGATATCACGGTGCCCTGCCCTCTTGTCCTTAGCTCTTCCATCATTTGGATGTCAAGACTTGCCAAGCCTGACTATTTAGTAGGCCTCCTAGAGAAGGTGCTTTAGAACTCAGCAAGAACTCAGTGTCAGTGACTTTTAAGAGACAGTCACCATACAACAGAGGTGCCTTTGTGGTGCAGGCCTTGGGCCACCTCAGAGGTATCCACCTTCTCTGGTCTCTTGTCATCTTTAGGGACCAAGATAGTAGTGGTGCCAATGGGTGTATATGGCATTAGCTAGACGAAGTCTTCTCAGAAAACAGTGGACAGGGCAGGTAGTAAACCCTTGAGGGCCCCTTTTCCCTTCAGTCATACTTGTGTTTTGTTAGGCCTTTAAGCTGGTGGGATAGTTCTTGGATTCCTCAGCTTAAAACCTATAGGGAGACTTCATTTTTGGCTAAGATGCCATAGCAAGGATTTGCCCTCCTACCTGAAAAAAATTGACAAAATAAACCAAACACTGACTTGTAAGATACTGGACATCAGAGGACAAAGATGAGTGAGTGGCTCGAGAGGTAGGAAACCTTTGGAATTGCCTTGGGAAAATTTCTAAGTTACAAACAGGGAATCCAACCTTTCTTTTTTCTCTACCATACATTGGTAGAATGAGAATTGTCTTGGGCTATACTTTAAAGACACTAACAAAAGCTGACAAGCAAAACAATGAAAGTCCATGCGTACTTTTTGTGATATCCAACACCACACAGGCCAAAAAAGTCCTCACAAAATCAGCATGTGGCCTTGCAGGCTTCAGGTTGGACACTGCTGTTATAGAACAAGAAGGGGAACCAGATGGAGTGAAGTAGACTCCTGGAGTTGAGGAGATGGATCTGAGACTCCAGGGAGACTAAGGCCACTAGCAGTCACAGGGAGAGTGTCAGAGAGAAGAGAGTTGCACAGGGAGATGACACTGGAGATTTGCAACGTGTCCCCTGTGAATCTGCAACTTTGAAAGAACCATTCAATGGGATCAGAAATAACCATGTCTGGTGCTCACATAGGGTCAGGAATGATACCTGTGCCTCCCAGCCACACTGGAGAACCCTGAGTCATGGAACGTTGGGTAAAGCAGTGGTCCCCTGCCTTTCTGGTGCCAGGGACCAGTTTCACTGAAGACAGTTTTTCCACCAGTTGATTTGGGGATGATTCAAGCACATTATATCTCCATGTCAGATCACTACGCCTTATATTCTCATAAGGAGCACACAGTAGACTTTGTTCTCCAATCAGAACCTAATACTGCCACTTAATTAGCAGGAGGCAGAGCTCAGGGGGTTATGAAAAAGATGCTCTAACTACAGATGAAGCTTCACTAGATTACCTTCCACTTAACCTCCTGCTGTGTGGCCTGGTTCCTAACTGGTGTCAGTCTGTAGCCTGGGGCTTGGGGACCATAGAAGAGTCATTGCCTTCCTATGGGAAACGGCTAGCCCAGATTGAGCCCTGCTCTAACTCACCTAAGAAATCCGAAAATCAAGTTCTGATAGGATTTAACCATATCTAAGTCACTTAACTGAGTCCCAGATCAAGGCTGAGGACTACTTAGAGCAATACAAAACTATATAGCACTCCATAGGCAAAATTCACAATGTCTGGCATCCAACCAAAAATTACCAGGCATGCAAAGAGGCAAGAAAATAAAGCGAATCAACAATTGAAACTGACCCAGAGCCGACCCAGATGTTAGAATTAGCAGATGAGGATATTTAAACAGTTATGATGCTATATCCTATGTGTTCAAAATGTTAAGTGCAAACATGGAAGATTAAAAAAATAAAAAAGACCCAGATTGGATCTCAAACATGGGATGCTTTTCTGTGACTCCATCCATATGTTACTGCTACTAAATCCATGTGACCTGAACTGGCTCCTGCTGATGTATCTGATCCCAGCTACGGCTGGTCTACTCAGCACTCTCCGTGGCCTAGACCATGGGTTACCACTGCGGTGCCGACTCAGGGATGCCCAGGGGTCACCTGACCCTCTGATAGTCCTTCTTGCTAGTGCCTCACCTGAGCAGTCACCCTGCTGGGCTGTTTCTGGCATGAAGAACGTAGCTGGACCTGTGCTCTATAAATACTGGTGTTAACCAGATACCCAACAACGCCTGAAGTATACTGCTTCTCAGTAATAGCGGAGCTTTTCCATGTGCAGGATGTCCCCACTTTCTGATTCTGGTGCTCTCCTGAGAAAGTCGTGTGGTGCCTCCATCTCTTTGCACCCACTGTCCCTCAGATGGCCATCTCTTTGCATCCTTTCTGCCACTCGCCAGGGAAGCCTCTCTTCTCACAGAAGCTGCTCCTCTTCCTGGGCAGATCTGGCCTCTGAATATATTCTTGTTCATTTATCTGGTCTGACCACACTTTGTTCAGTGGGTGGTGATTTAGAAGACAAAGCATTCTTCACCCAATCCTCGTGTCCTCAGCTACCACCCTATTTCTTTCTCCCGTTACAGCCAGCTGCCTTGACAGATGCTCTCCTCTGCTTCTCAGCACTTTCTCCTTAGCCTCTACTCCTCTCTTGCCAGACACCCCTCAAGTACAAGACGTGCCTCCCCTTTCTTGACAGGCTTCTGTGGTGACCTTGCGACTGCATCTGCCTATGCTTCCTGTTCTTCCCTTGAGAGCCTCAGGTAGCCATGCCAGTGACTTCATTCTGAAGCAGTGGTTCTTGGCCGGGCACAGTGGCTCACACCTGTAATCCTCACTCTCTGGGAGGCCACAGTGGGTAGATCCTTGAGCTCAGAGTTCAAGACCAGCCTGAGCAAGAGCAACACCACATCTTTATTAAAAATAGAAAAAATAGCTGGGCAAGCACCTGTAGTCTCAGCTACGTGGGAGGCTGAGAAAAGAGGATCACTTGAGCCCAAGAGTTTGAGGTTGCTGTGAGCTGTGATTCATAGCACTTTACCCAGTCTTAGTAGGTTCCCCCCCCAAAGAAAAAGTGATTATCTTCAATACCCCGGCTCCTCCAACTCTTTCATTGATAACTCAACCTTCATCATTCTCTTCAAGACCCTCATGTACTGTCCTTCAGAGGAGGTGGCTTTGTGTCCTACTTGATCAAGAAAATTGCAGCAGGGATGGCTTCCCTTCACTCCATCCTGCTCCAGACTTCATCTGCGTTCCCCCACCTGCGTTCCTCCACCTGCAGTCCATACCCTCTGTCCTAGAGTGTAGCCATCCTTGCGTTTGCTAAAAACTTGTGGTTCCTCAAGAACTTTGCTTCCTTTTTTTAATTCCTCCACGTCCTTCTCTCTCACTTTCTTCCTTCATTCTGTCCACACGGCAAGGCTCCTTATCCCAAAACACTTTTCAGCACCCCTTGGACACTTTCTAAATGCACTGCTCTTTTTTAGCCAGATGTCTTGAGAGCATAGTCAGTCTGCACACTCTCTTCCTGCCACTGCTCGGGCTCTCCGGTTTCCCTGTCCACCATTCTGCTCCAGTAGCTCTTGGCAAGGTCACTGAGGGCATGCGCATTGCCACATCCAGGAAGCAGGCCTGCGTGCCGGCCTCACGGGCCTCTGTGTTATGCTGGGCACTGTCGTCACTGCCCACATCCCTGCCCTGTACTTTTTACTTCCCCAAGTCTGAAATCCACTGGTCATCCTCGTCCCTCCCTGGCTCTTCCTCTTTTCTTTGGGCTTCTCTGCTCCCCCCACAGTTTGTGTTGTCAGGGGTCAGTCATCGCCCCCTCGCCACTTTCCCCACTCACATCCCTCACGATCCGCTTCCTTCTGGGACTTCACCCCACCTGCTGCTCTCATCTCTCCGTCCACACCCCAGATTGCTCCGCAGGCTCTGTTGCAGGTGATGAGTGAGAACACTCCCTCCGCTGGAGTCTGTGCAGTTTTGACCCTGTCCGTCCTTCCTGTTTCCTTCCCGGGCTTCTGATCCTCCTCCTGGGTCTTGCCCGTGAGCACCATCCTCACGGGGCCCTGGCTTCAGGGACACTCTCAGTGCTCAGTGATCACCTTCAGCCTGAGGTTTTCTGGGGGCCCTGGGCCTGTGATGGCTTTCAACTCCCTCAGGCTCAGAGCCGTCCTCGTTTTCCTCCCGTGGTGACAGGCCTCGCTCGGCTCCGTCACTGCTTTCCTCTGCACCCCTGAGCATGAGCTCCATGCCTTCCCTGCCCCTGTGGTTTGCCTTTTCCAACTAAATTAAAGGCAGTTTGGAGTTGGTGTTTCTGCACCCCTCTTCCAGGTGAAGACGCGGGGCAAGGCAAAGAGAAGGTAGGAAGAAGGGGTGGTTCTCGCCCCTTCTCGTGCTCACAAGCAGCTGCCGAGGCCCCGCCACCTCACACAGTCGCTGGGAAGGGGTTTCGTGGAGACCTCCATTTCCAGCCAGAGGAGAGTTAAGGACGAGGGTGAGCTGTTGAAGGATAGGAATGTGTAATCTCACTGGTGATGTTCCCAGGAATCTCTAAGTCACATTTACTTTAAACTACCCTGTGTGGAATCTTCCTTTCCCTTCGGGGGATGGAGCTCTGAACTTTCGGTCAGGCTGGTTCCCAACTTTTCTGTCACCTTCAGTTTTCTCTTCTTAATGGTGATGAATGCACAAATGTGAAAATTTGCCCTCTGATCCATTTATGAGCATGCCGTTTAGTGTATTTACCACACTGCATCACCACCATCCATCCCCAGGGTTCTTTCCATGTTATAAAACTGAAACTCTGTACCCATTAAAGTTGTCTCCGCCTTCCCTCTCCCTCCAGTCCCTGCGAACAGCCGTCCTGTTCTTCCTCTCTGGATGTGGTGCTCTAGGTACTGCCTGTGAATAGAGTAGTGTACATGTCACACGCAGCACTTGTCCCCTGGTGGCGGGCTTATTCCACTCAGCCTCGTGTCTTCAAGGCATGTGTCAGAATTCCCTTCTTTTTTTAAGACCAAAAAATAACCCATCATCCAGACAGACCCTGTTTTGTTGATTTAGAGGCATGAGTTACTCACCTTCAGTTCTAAACAGTTTCCTGAGTGATTCTCTTAGAGCCTCCCTCCCTAGCGTCTGATTGTGGAGGGAATCGTCTGTCACCCCCTCTGAGGTGACACCCCTTCCTTTCTCAGACTCATTCTGATGTGGAGGATGTGTTCAGAGTGGTTGGCCGGATGTTAGTGGTTCTGTCTGCGAGAGGTGTTGGAGAGAGGGGCTCTCAGAACTTAGATCAGAGAGTACTTAGTACCTTTTGTCCTCAGCTGAAATCTTAGGACAACTGTAAAATTTCCACCCAACATCCCATTATGCTTAGAAAATTAAAGGCACCTAGTTTTATATGACACTGACAAGAGCTGGGTCCTGAAATTCTGTCTGCCTCCCTTCTTCTCTTTTTCAGTTTCCCTTGGACTTGACCAGGAGGGGTGGGGGCCAGTATGGGATGGGGTTTTCAAGCCCCTTTATTATTCACTGAGTGTGGCTCATTCTCTTCAGACTGCTCCTGAACGGTAGACTTCTTTGGAAGGGCTTCTTTCTGATTGTCTGGCCCCCGGGTTGCTTTACTGAATAGAACTTACTAATTTCTCCCTTAGGGGTGGTCTTTCCTGGTCTGCTAGTGTAGGGTGACCAGACGTCCCACTTTTAGCAGGACAGTCCTGATTTTTAACAATTTGTCCTGAGTCCCCCAGCATTTTAAAAAAGTCCTGATTTTTGGAAAGAATGCACGAATGGGCAGGAGAACAATAAGGGAATATATGGTTTTCAGCTGCCATGTGTCTATTTCGCCAAGATATGAGTTTTATATTATTTTTGTTAATTTTATAATGTTAAACTGTAATAATAACAAATAATTCTTGAGAAATGATTATCTAGAACTACTTATCAAAGTTTGCATTGTTGTCAGGCCCTGCCCCCCATCAATGGTGTCCCACTTTACTAATGTTAAAATCTGGTCACTTCATGCTAGTGCCTTATTTGTAGGGCTGTTAGCACAGCCCAGCAGAGGGAACTTCCAATGGGCTGGTATAGTAGTTCTGGCCCTTTTGATTATGAAGACCAGTACCAACTTTCCCAGAGCCTCACGTAAATATACTTTGTGTCTTTTTTGACTAATAATATACTTAATGACTACATTCAGTAAAGCATTTAATTGGGCTTTTTAAATTTACAAAAATGTATCAATACCAGTTGTACATATCTGAGATGTATGTTTCATTCTGAGACAGTGAGCGGTTGGTTCCTGGTCCTTTAGAAGAATTTTTCCCTCTGCCCTGGAAGTTCTGGACCTATAGCCTGGGAATGGTCCCAATAGCCTGTTTTCTTAAAAAAAAAAAAAAAAAGGAAAGACACACAGAGTGATTAAATCCCTATCTTACAGACCTGACAGTCTGAATGAGAGCATCTAGGTTGAAAGCTCATTTGCTGTTTGTGTATGGGGGGTTTTGTGACAAAGTGCTTTAAGGACTGATGGAGAAGCCACACCAGGGTTATTCCTCTGCTGAAAGCACAGATGCCAGGTTACCTGACCCACTCGTGAAACTAGAAAAGGGAGAGAGCGCCTTTTGCCACTTCAGAAGCCAAATGTTTGTTGAAACCAAATGTTTGTTGAATTCCTCTGCCCTGCAATTGTTTGAAACATGGGGAAGAGCTAACAGCATACAGGTCTGTCCTGCTCTGCTGTGTTTATGGAGCGAGTTCTAGCCTTACCTTCACCCACTCCAGACTGCACACACAGGGCATGTGTCCCTGCCCTGCAGAGACTTAGGAGGGCATAACTTTGACACGTGTTTTGTGTTTCACCTGTCAGGCTCATTTATTCAGTATTAAGACCCTGTGGGACAGGGACCAACCAGCCTGTGTCCTGGTGACAAAGAGGATGTGACAGGATTCCTATTTTTAAAGAAGTTTACAGCCTGGAGAAGAAGGTGGTCAGCTACATACATTTTAGCATATATTTAGATGTATGATGATGGTTGCACAGGGCTTGGCAGGGGCTCCAGAAAGAAGGCTTGACAACCTCTGGATAGAGGACAGGAATGGAGGTAAAAATGGGCTTACTAGACACAGGTGTGCCATGGGCCTGCCGTGATACCTGAAGCATTAGCTAAAGCATGGGTGTGGGGGGAGTGTGTGTGTGTGGCAACAGGGTTGGGGGTGGGGGTGTGTCAGTTTCTTTTGCTGACTTGTCCCAGACAACCTCAGAGCAGCAGGAAGCCTCGGTGATATTCTTGCCACCTGCTTTTATTCCCTTGACCCCTTGGCATCAAAAGGTGCCAGTTAGAGCCTGGATTTTGCACTGGAATTAGTAAACAGGGAGCTCACCAGCAATGGGCTGAAACCTCGCTTGGAGTTAGCTGTGAAGCCTGGGCCGTTTCCATCCTGGGAATTATGCTCAGCCCCTTCCTAAATTCCCATTGTGGTTTCAAATGAAGAGGCCATTGTTCACTTTCCTTCCTAAAAGGAGCAATATATTTAACTTCTGGCTCTGCGCCTGACTGATGGAGAGTTGATCTTTCTGAAGGCAACACCCGTGGCTCCCATCAGGACAAACACGCAGCCTCTGTCTGAGTGCCCCCTCTGTTGAAGCCATTTAGATGCTGCACCGGCGCAGCAGGAACCTTGCTGGCATGTCCTGCTGGGTGGGGCTCTTGATGCCCACCCTGTGTTCGATAGAAATAAAAGGCAAAGTCTGAGCTCTTTGTGGCAGCTAACGGTTCTCCAAAGGACATGTTACAGCAGTTTAAAAGCAAATGTCTGTTACATGTCATGAGTTGTTCTAAAAAAAAAAAAAAAAAAAAAAAGCAAAGGTCTGATTTTAGTACTTTGAAACACAACTCAAGAGAGCAGCCTTTTTGAATAGTTGGGGTGTCCAGGCAGGTGTCCTAGAGCAGAAGTTTTCACGTATTTTTAAGCAACAAAATACTTTTTTCCCCAAATGAAATCTCCTGCAGAATCTGAATACTGCAGTTTCTCATCCCGACATGCTTTATATTTTGGGCCAGATAATTCCTGGTTGCAAGGACTTCTGTGTACATTGTAGGACGTTTAGCAGCCTCTCCAGCCTCTACTTTGTAGGTCCCAGTAGCACCTGCCCCTCAACTTGTGACATTGCAAAATGCTCCCTGGGGAGCAAAACCACCCAATGCTGAGAATCCATGCAGTACCATCTATAGGCCAGGTGCAGTGGCTCACACCTGTAATCCCAGCACTCTGGGAGGCTGAGGAAGGTGGATCTCCTCAGCTTAGGAGTTCAAGACCAGCCTAAACAAGAGTGAGATCTGGTCTCTACCAAAAATAGAAAAAAATAATTAGCTAGGTATTGTGATGGGTACCTGTTGTCCTAGCTACTGGGGAAGCTGAGCCATGGGGATCTCTTGGGCCAAAAGTTTGAGGTTGCTTTGAGCTATGATGATGCCATGGCACTCCTCAACCTAGGATAATAGAGTAAGATTCTGTCTCAAACAAACTAAAAAAATTCTCACTAACACTGATTTTAAAAAAAGAAGAAGGAGCCCATGCTTTGCCAGAAGGAATAAGCCCCTCCTTTAGGCTTATTATACTTAAATACTGCCATCCTTTAGAGCTCTGCCAGGGTTCCTGAGTGGCAGCGTTCAGGAGCAGGGAGAGAGCTCTGGGCTACACAGATACCCTAGTCCAAGGGGTACCTTATAACCTGTAAAACCCAGGGTGTGGAGAACCTCTGATAAACAAAGGGTTACAGCTTTAGACAAATCCAGAGATATTTTGAACCCACATGCACTTGAAATGTGCGTACTATACTCAGGTGTGTAGAATAAAGGAAAAAAGGCGGGTGATGGCTGCCTGATGCCTTGGCACTGGGGTTGGCCACCATGATTTGCCTCATTTTTCTAGGGATCCCAACTGAAGGCCTGTGGCTCCCAGCACAGCTATAGAGTCACCCTTGCAGCATAGAAAACTCCACGAGTCCCTGTGGGACTCAGCTCTTCATAATAATTAACACGTGCTTCTATATAGGTGTGAGTGACCAGAAGCCTGGCACTGTCCCCTCTGCCCTGCTGAGAATGAGTCCCCACTCTGAAGATGGGTTTTGTGGGGACTCTAGGACCATGGCACGTGCCAGGCCCACTGTCCCCACTCTGAGGATGGGTTTTGTGGGGACTCTAGGACCATGGCACATGCCAGGCCCACTGTCCCCACTCTGAGGATGGGTTGTGTGGGGACTATAGGACTATGGCACGTGCCAGGCCCACTTGTTCCTTCCTAGGTCAGGGTGACAGAAGTGCTATTGGTGCCTGTCTCACAGACAAGAGCAGGACCTCAGTTATGGTGTCTTGTTTATCAGTATCAACAAGAACCCCACCACTGGCTTGGCACCTATAGCTCAACTGGCTAGGGCGCCAGCCACGTATACCTAAGGTGGCGGGTTCGAATCTCCAGCCCGGACCCGCCAAACAACAATGACGGCTGCAACCAAAAAATAGCCGGGTGTTGTGGCGGGCTCCTGTGGTCCCAGCTACTTGGGAGGCGGAGGCAAGAGACTCGCTTGAGCCCAGGAGTTGGAGGTTGCTGTGAGCTGTAATGCCACGCACTCTACCGAGGGGGACAGCTTGAGGCTCTGTCTCAAAAAAAAAAAAGAACCCCACCACTGAGTAAGCCACCTCACCTGTGGAGAGACATACCCGCTCTAGGGGACAGGGACCTGGCTGCTCAGAGAGTCCCAGCTTCAATCTGCCTCTCCAGAAAATCCTCCTGACCCCAAAGGACAGCTTAAGCACAGTGTTAAATCCATGAGTGGCCTGTGCCTAGCTTAAGTAGTACTCTCCACACACCTCAGAGATTTGTATGCAGACTTGTAAAGGTCTCTGGGCAAATAAGACAATGTTTCATTTGTCCCCAAAGATCACAAGACCACTACTGTAGCTTTGGGAACAAAGGAATGAGCAAAACTCATTTCACTGTTAGGTCCGTGTGTGGATTTCCAGCCGTGCTGAGAAACCACTTCCAGAACTGCTTCAGGGACCCTGTAGAGGTTTGTGTAGCAGTGACAACATCCCCCATCACCTTCCTCTCCCACTGGCACTGCCGTGGCTGGGTGAGGGGCGCTCAGGGACACGAGGCGGTGGGAACTTGGGTAGGGGATCTGAAGCCCCTTTGCTTCTGGCCTGCAATGGGGAAGATTTCTATAAGAATAAAATAAAATTTCCCTTAAGATTTGAAATCAGTTTGATTTACTTAAATCTCCGGTGTGTGGATTACTGTTGTTAGATAAGCACACAAACCTTTGAACTGAAAACGGTCTGGACAAAAGTTACCACTGATAATATTGGTTTATAGGAGACATTATCAAGCAGTGGTTTTATGAGTGACCCAGGTACATAATTGGTTTCTTCTGAAAGAGGAGTGGGGGTTTCCAGGATGCTTCTGTCCCTATGGTTCCCTAATATGTGACTGTGTTTCCTGAGCTCTGTACTTTTGTCACCTTTTATCAACAAAATATGCAACCAGTTCCAGGTAATACTGCCGGCCTGGAAAACTAGCTGTAAGAGTAGGTGGGTTTAACAGCTAGTGGTTTTAGCAAATACTCCTGCATTTACACATAACTTTATAATGTGTGAGTTATTCTTACATGTCTTATCTTGCTTAATTAACATAGGTGAGCCGTGTAAGCTGGGCCCTCTCTTGGCCTTATCTTGAGAGAACTTAGGGAATCTGATGATGTTGCAGCCTCCAAGGAGACTTCCCAGCGCTCTCCTATGCCCTGTGGAGGCCCACTTTCCTCCCCTTCCTGGGTTAGCACTGACCTGCCTTTTACTTATATTTTAATTTAAAAAAAAATTTTTTTTTTAGACAGAGTCTGTTGCCTGGGTAGAATGCCACAGCAACCTCAAACTCCTGGGCTCAAAACCAGGTGTGGTGGCAAGAGGATCTCTTGCCTCAGAGTTTGCCTCCCAAGAGTTTGAGGTGTTGCTATCTCAAGAAAAAAGCTTAAGTAATCCTTCTGCCTGTACTGTCTCCCAACCCCTCCTCTGTCCCAGGGCCCCTGGACATGAGGTAAGGTAATAGAGATAATGCCACAATTGCCTTTGCATTTTGACTGTTCATTTGTGTGTGCCATTGGTTCTTAGGGTTTAAAATTCAGATTCTTGGTTTCCACCCCACGTACTCTGATTCAGTTTGGGGTGGAATCTGGGAATCTCCATTTTTTGGCAAGTGGTAACACTGATGGGGACGGAGCTCACTGCCGGCCCAGGGCTCACCTGTGTGTGTGCATGCACACAGACTCTGCACGCCTTCTCTTGTTCACGCTCCCGGCCCAGGGCTCACCTGTGTGTGTGCGTGCACACAGACTCTGCACACCTACTCTTGTTCACACTGCCGGCCCAGGGCTCACCTGTGTGTGTGCGTGCACACAGACTCTGCACACCTTCTCTGTTTACACTGCCCGCCCAGGGCTCACCTGTGTGTGTGCATACACACAGACTCTGCACACCTTCTCTTGTTCATGCTTATATCAGCATTCTTGATAGGGCGCCTGGCACAGATGTGCTGTGCTATGAATGTCTGATTGAATGATCACGAGTTTACATGGGAAGGTACATCAGAGGCCAAGTTAAAGCTCAGAGGTGGTTCCCAGGCACCACAGCTGCTGCTTGGAGCTGGCCCTGAGCAGCCGATGGTCCTGTTGAACCACAGCATCCTGGAGACCCAGAGATGGACACAAGCAGTCCTTAACTTATATTTTAGATTTTTCTATGGCACATCCGTACAGTCCACTAGGAAATCACTAATGGGCATTAGACACTCATTAATGGTAGATCCCAGGAGATTTTACAAAATAAAATCTCCCCCTGACCCCTAGAAAAATTTTGGTCTTTCTGTGGGTAAGAGACTTTGAGTACATAGGCAGTAGGACGACTGTGCAAGATTGTAACTGTTACCTGGAGTGCTAAGTGCAGATACACACAGCAGAGCTGTGCAGTGGGGGCTGGGGAGAAAGGCACCATCAGCTGGAGCAGCCTGAGATACCTCCGGATGAGGAAGCCCTCAGCGAGGTTTGGGAAGGGGAGAAGCCATTCCAAGTGAGAGGAGTGATGGGGGCAGAGTCCTGGCGGGAGATGCACCCAGAAAGCAGGTTGTGTAGGGGAACGATATTCGTTATCCAGAGGGGCTGCTGGTCCAGGTTTAGGAAGGCCTTAAACAAAAGGTGGGGGTGTAACACAGCTGGGATGGGTGGCACATTCAGCCCTTAAAAGTCTGTTGCCCTCTCCCTCGGATCCCCTTATTAATAAAGATCATGAATCGCTTAATCTGAGGTAATACCCATGCGCTCCTCTTTCTGGAGAACCCAGCCTTCACTTCCAGATCAGTGGAAGGCAGCCCCAGGGCCACCTGGGACAGTTCCATTTGGTACTTTCCCACGGAGGAGTGCCCGCGTGTCCCCGCCTGCTGTGTGTGCCCACGGACAGCACACACCTCCAAGCTGCCACAGTCCCTTGTTGTGCAATGTTTTGCCAGCACCTTCAGTGGCAATTTTTTGAAAATTAGAGCTATGATTTCTTTCTTTCTTTTTTTTTTTTTTTGAGATGGAGCCTCAAACTATCCCCCTGGGTAGAGTGCCATGGCATCACGCTCACAGCAACCTCCAATCCATGGTGTTCAACCACCTGGAGCTCTAGAATAAAGCTTTCGGTTTGGTTGCCGGAGTCAGGCTCTCAGCTCTTCCCAGGTCTGCACAAACAGCCTCAGTGAGAGTGTTCTCGTCACAGTGTCACGTCTTCCTACCCCTTTGATCCAGGATAATTTCTTTTTCGTCTTGCATGGTAAGTTTGCCCCAAGGAAGTCCGAGGTTTCATCTGAAGACTTCTGTTTTGTTTACAGTTTGCCACAAATCCTGGAAGAAGACAGTTTTCTGTTGTTTATGTAGCTTTGAGTAGAAGGCTACAGCCTATTTTAAAATAGTTCCTGTTTAGAATTTTTTACCTACAATTACAGTGTGAAGTTAAGTATCCGTCCTTGTGTTCACGAGGAATTTTCTCATACAGCTTCAAGAAAATGTAGAGAGTTTTGTCTTGGAAATTCGGCCCTTTCATCTCTTGTGAGTTATTGCTTCAGGAATGCAGTTTACCAACATGGCTTAGAAGCAGTTTGTAATGCAGAAAGAGACGCATTCATTAAAGGCCGCAGAGAGGCTTTCCTTTCCCACTCCCCTCATTCCCAGCCTGAACCAGATGCTAGAACAGCTCACACTACTTCATCTCTCTCCGATCCCAGCCTGGGATGTTTGTTATAGGCCCTAGACAAACCAGATATTTTGATAATTGATCCATTTTACTTTTGTGAAATAAAGCTTCTTGAATAAAGCTTTGACCTGGCCTTTAAACACCCAAAACGTCTTCAGTGGGAGCTCCTATTTGGGGAAGACGAAAAATCTCTGTGTCAGTCACAGAAAATATTTCCCACCGGTGTCACTTGAAATTCTATCATTGCCTATAAAACTTAAAAACCATTTTTTTTCCTAGGTAGGTTTTTCTTCTCTCTCTCTTTAAAATACCCTTTTTGGAGAAAGGAAGCAACCCTTTAGCAACTATAGATCTTTCCTTTTTTGCTTAGATTGGTTTAAGGAATTCTGAGTGCCATAGTTCACACGTCACCATTGTCCTGCATTCCACGTTCAAGGCCAAAATTTCAAAGTAAGTTCTTCAAGGAAGCAAAATTAAAGCAAGAGGGAATTAGCCCCTCATTGTTTTAGAGACTCCTACAATTTCACGAGAGTTTCTCTTGATCTGGAGGGTAGAGGGAAACACAGAGGCTTCACTCCTTACAGAGCAAGTACACTTCCCCACCCTCTTGTGCAATGCATACCCGAAACTGAAGGATGGAAGGCCAGAGAGAGCACAGACTTATCCTCATTCATCAGGATCAAGGAACCCGGCAAGGTGCCGTGGCTCACACTTGTGATCCTAGCACTCTGGAGGCTGAGGTGGGTGCATTGCTTGAGCTCAGGAGTTTGAGACGAGCCTGAGCAAGAGTGAGACTCTGTCTCTGCTAAAAATGGAAAAAGTAGACAGGTGTGGTGGGTGCCTGTAGTCCCAGCCAGCCTGGAGCCTAAGAATTTGAGGTTGCTGTGAGCTGTGATGCCACAGCACTCTACCCTGAGTGACAGAGTGAGACTCTGTCTCAAAAAAAAGAAAAAAAGGATTGAGGACCCAATTTGTAGGCTTTGAGCAACAACTCAAATAGAAAGCCGTAGCACTCACTCAGCCCTCTGTGTGTCAAGGTCAGTGGTGAACTGGTGAGCATTTACACAGGATGTGCAGTTAGCGGGCACGCCGCCATCCACTGTTCTTGACTTTGTGAGTAGAGATGTATTTGAGGAAGTTTTTGAAGGAATCAATCTGTACGATAGGTAAGTATGCAACTTTCATTAAAGAAGGGGAGCATTCTGACTTGTTGTTTTGAGAGCCTTGGGGAATCCTAGGATGTGTCTCTTGGGAACAGTACCATAGTTGGCTAGTCTCAGTGGCTAAAATCAAATCTGTTTCAGTTAATAAAGAACTGGACGATGAGAGTTAATAAGACTGATTCTGAAGAAGACAGGAAAATAAAAAGTCTACGTGTGCCTGGAATCATAAATGGAGAGGAAGTAGAAGGGGCATTATTTGTATTATCTTATTAAAATATTAAAATTTAGCTAGATTATCTTAATCAGCTAGATATGACATAAAAACTTGGCAGAAGTGTGATTTTTCTCCCTCTGCTGGCCAGAATAATACTGTGTACATGGAATTTTAAAAACGAAAGTATTAAGGCCAGGCAAGGTAGCTCACGCCTGTGATCCTAGCACTCTGGGACACCTGTAATCCTAGTACTCTGGGAGGCCGAGGTAGGAGGATCACTTGGGCTCAGGTATTCAAGACCAGCCAGAGCAAAGCAAGGCCCATCTCTACTAAGCATAGAATAATTTGCCAGGTGTTGTGCAGAGAACCTTTACTCCTGGGAGGCTGAGGCAGGAGGATTGAGGAGTTTGAGGTTGCTGTGGACTAGGCTGAGGTTACAGCACTCTAGCCTGGGGCAAAATAATGAGACTCTTTATAAAAAAAAAAAAAAAAAAAAAAAAAAATTACCTCCCCAAGAAGTACAGGTTTTATTCTCCTCACCCCTTGTAAAGTTTTCACGTATATTCCATGGAATCAATAATAGAGGCATATGTTTCTTTTCTCAACAAGAAAAACAGTAACTGTGTCCCTTCAAATAAATAGGTGTACAGGAAAGTCATGATTCAAATGAAAGGCAACCCAGTTCTTTAAAACATGAGCAAAGTATTTGAACAGACGTTTTCTCAAAAGAGGAAATGTGAACAGACAAGAAGCGCACGAACATGTGTTTCACAAGGTCAGTCATTAGGAAAACGCACATTGAGCCCAGTGCGGTGCTGCTAGAATAGATAAAATAAAGAAGAAGGACGGACCCTAAATGTTGGTGGGACTGGGGAGCGTTAGAAGTTGGTGGGAGCCCAGAGTGGGACAACCACGAGCCACACACCTACCCTGTGACCCTGTGAGTCATTTACCCAAGAGAAATGAGCCTATTCCCCAGTGGAAAGCCGGTGCTGGCCACAGTATAGCTTTGAACAACCAAGGGGGTAAAAGGATACAGAGTGTAGTTGAACTTGCCATTGGAATGTTTTCTTTAGGGCAGCCCAGACTGGACGCCAAGAGAAGGGAATGTAACCCTATCATTCTGCTCAGCTCTGCAGTGAGCAGTATTTATGGAATGAGTAAACACTGTTTATGGATTTATTTTAAAGCTATATACTATTAAATATATGCAAACGTAATACTGGTGTATTCTTCTGGTGAAACAAACCCTTCATTATTTGGTCACTTCTTTTTCTTTCTAGGAATACTATTTCTCTTATAGCACATTTTCTCTAACATTAATGTGGCTACATTGCATCTTCTTTCCTTCATTTACTTTCTACTTTTTTCCACCTGTGTGTTAGGTTTGCATTATACTTAGAATTTTAACATGGTTATGTAATAAAATCTAAAGTAGCTACTACTTTACCCTCCTACGGAGCAATCTAAGGACCACAGGATGCTTTTAATGGCAGTTCCCTTCCTCCTGGCTTAGATTGATATTTTAGTTTTTAAATTTTTCTTTTGGAACTCAATTAACCAGGCTTGTGTTACTCCAGGATCATTTTTATCCTTCTTGAAAGTTTATTTAGTGAACATACTTGGTGGTGAACTAGCTCAGTTTTCTGAAATGTCTTTATTATGCCCTTGGTCTTGAAAGCTAGCTGCCCTGGGGACATACATCCTGAAGAGTTAGAAGGAACTTCACTGATCATATGGCTCAAATTTTTCCATTTTTGGAAAGAAGGAATAAATGCTTTCCCAGGGTCCCTGCTACCCACGAGGTGATGATTTCTTAGCTGATACTAAAGATACACCTTGTCCTGCTCCTTTTTTTCTCCAAGCCACAACCTGTCCCATTACCCTGTAGATGTCCCCCCAACACCCGTGGGAACCCTTAGTATTGAAGAAGTTGGTTTTCGAGTCGTTCCCTAGTGTTTACGTCATTGTTCCCAAGTAGAGTGAGAACGTCCTTCCCAAACTTCCATCCTCATCTTGGTCTAAGTTCCAGTCTTGCACTGTGGAACTGTTTATTCCTGACCGCCCAGCCCTTGGGGATCTTTTCCTGCCCCTGACCTCCTGACACCTGAAGATGCCCCTCAGCTTTGGTGCTTGCACTTTTTGCCTCTTTATACCTTATTTCTCTAACTAGAATGTAGCACATCTAGATCCGTGGTCTCCAAACCTCTTTGATCATGCCATTCTCCGTGAGCAATTGTGGAACATTCCCTCCAAATAAATGTGTATTTCCTTATAAATTATACATGTAACACTGTGTGTATTATAAACGCTATAAAATATGCACAACATTGAAATGAATGTGATGAGAAGGAAATAAATGGAATGTCCGTGGTGTCTTCCACACCCCAGTGTATGGGAGAAACTTTTGGAGTCCTGTTTCCCTGCCACTTGGTGTTTCTGCCCATATTAAATGGCAGACATTTCCAAGTATTTGCGGATGCTGCAGGTATTAGGTGTTACGGTAACTACGTCAGAAGGTAAACATAAGGAATTCCTTCAACTTCAGTTTTTCCCAGCTTTCGCATTGGTGCTGTTTACTTTTTTTTTTTATTGTTTGGGATTCATTGAGGGCCTAAAGAATTGGGGTATACTGATTGCATTTGTCAGGTAAAGTCCCTCTTATACTTGTGTCTCTCCCCAAGGAGGTGTGTCAGACACCGCGACCCCACTGTCTCCCTCCCTAGCTCCCTCATTCCCCTACCCCCCACTTTGGTTTAGCTCATCTACTACCTTCATTGAGTAGAATTGAGAATTGAGGACATTGGATTCTTGCTTCTTCATTCCTGTGATACTTTACTAAAGAAGACTGTGTTCCAACTCAACCCAAGTTAATACAAAAGATGTGAAGTCTCCATCTTTTCCGTGGCTGAGTAGTACTCCATGGTGTACACACACCACAGCTTGTTAATCCGTTCCTCGGTTGTTTACTTTTTTTATAATGCTCTTTTCCATTCTTCCTGATCCATCTCCCCTTCCCCTGTTCTGAAGGCTTCACTCCCTCCTAGCTTTGTTGTCCTTCTTCAGAGACCCTTGACTCTCCATGGACCTGGGAGCCCTTCTGTGCTCCTGAGGAACTTTCTGCCACCCGTAGTCACAGCCCAGCAGAGTCCGTGCCCAGCGTCAGTGCTCAGGTGGTTGAGGCCTGACTGTACCTTGCTCACCACTGGGCCTCTCCTTCCTATCACTGTGTCCAGGACTTTCCAAATGTTCAGACTCTGTCAGTGCAATCAGCATATGATGGGGAAGGAAGAGCATAGTCAGGTCTCCTTAGAGCCCTCTACTGCGACCATGGTCATGGCAGAAGATGGTCTGCTCTTAGTGCCAGAAACGGGCAAATCCCTCCTGGCCCCAGAGGTGACTTATGAATCAAGTGTCAGCTAAGGGTTCAGAGGTCCTTTGCTCTTTGTTTTCCAGCAGAAGCCCTTGTAGTTTCTGGAACTGTGATGTCTTTAGACTATGTGCTTATTAGATTATGATAAACTTCTGCATTAAAACTAAAATATCCAGACAGTTTTCACTTGTTACCCAGCTACGTGGAAAATGTTTACATACATCTCTACTTTTCCTAGAAAAGTGTAGACTCTAACTCAAGGATAAGACTAGGTTCTTATCACAACAGAGTAAAAGGTCTTTGAATGGATTCTATGAAAAGAGAATCCATTTGTCCTTGACTGGAATGTTCTCTTTTTAGTAACAAAAGGATGACAACACTGGATCATGGTAAAGGAGAGAATTTATTGCAGATCCAAAATCCTACTTTCCTTAGAGGTTTTAATCCCCAACTCTACCAAACCTTTGTTTATATTGTTTTTAAACAAACTTTTATAAGCCAATTGTTGATAATCAAATAGAAGTTTGGCTTTTTAAAAAAAATAAACAAGTTTAATTTCTTCATCTCTTTAAAATTTTATTTTATTTCTGTTTAAGACATAATTCATTTGTTAAAAAAACAAAGCAAATCAACCTGGCAGCCAAGACAATGAGCTTCCAAGTTGTTAGCTTCTGATGGGGAGTGACCAAATGATATAAAGGATGTTTTATTAAAGCAGCAGGCTGCTAGACTTTTTTTTAAATGATCAAAAAAAAAAAAAGTGGCTGAGGTTCAAAGTTCCCCCGTTGGTGGTGCAGGAAATTTGGCTGTGTGATAAAGGTGGTTTGCCTTCAGTGCTGGGTCTTTAATCGGTCAGTTTACAATGACCAATCGCACAGCAGTTTTGAAAACAATTTTGAAATTATCAACATAAGGGAGGCGGGATTTCTTTCATTCCAGCACTTAGTGGGAGAAGGAAATGATTAGGCATCATACTTGTCCTGGCTGATACCCTTTAAGGTTTTCCTAAGGTTGTGAAAGCAAAACTTGAGAGTGTAGAAGGAGCCTTAAAAATCTACTAGTGAGTAAGGGGGGAAAATTCAAGGGAAATGGATTAAGGCAAACTAGAGGGCAAGGTTCTTTTAGTTCTCAGCAGGAAACACATGTTTATCTGGAAAAGATTTTGGTTGGACAGGTTGTTTGTGTAAGAATCTCTTTTGTGAGGAAGGAAGACTGACCTGGGCTTGGAGGCTGGAGTGGGGGTGGAAAGGGCGGACCCTAAGCTTCATGTGAATGAGAAAAATATACAGATCTCAAACTGAGAAGCCCCACCCCCTCCCCCCCAGGGATGATCTACTTATGTTAGTAGCTTACTTTTCAGTTGTAATATATACTTACTTTATAAAATCTGATTAAATAGTAACTTTAATATTAATTGCTATAAGAACAGAAATAATAACTTTTTAAAAAAAATGTGGAAAGATGTTTTGGGTGAAACGTATTTGGCAAAGCAACACATGGAGTATGACATCATTCGTTTTAGGACTGTGCACCCTAAAATGATACATAGTACTGTGATATATATACATATTGATAAATGATACAATATACACAGCAATGTATATTTGGTGTATTCATCCAGATATTTAGTGATTATTTGTATAGTAAGAGTTAAAATGACTCTTAAAAGGAATCTCTTCCGCTAGGCATGGTAGTTGTTCCCACCTGTGATCCTAGCACTCTGGGAGGTCGATTGATTGATGGAGACAGATTCCTTGAGCTCAGGAGTTTGAGACCAGCCTCAGCAAGAGCAAGACCTCATCTCTACTGAAAAAAAAAAAAAAAAAGAAAAGAAAAGAAAGAAAACCTAGCCAGGTGTTGTGGTGGTGCTTATGGCGCTTATAGATCCAGCTAGTTGGGAGGCTGAAGCAGGAGGATCACTTAAGCCCAAGAGCATGCATCCTCAAACTACAGGCCATGGGCCCCATGCCTAGGACATTTATCTGGCCCGCCCGGTGTTTTTGCCGCCACTGCCTGTCCTGCTTAGCAGCCAACTCATTCTGGGGCCTGCAGTATGGCCCTCCCAACAGTCTGAGGGACAGTGAGCTGGCCCCCTGTTTAAAAAGTTTGAGGACCCCTGCCCAAGAGTTTGAGGTTACTGTGAACTATGATGCCACAGCACTCTACCGGGGGAACAAAGTGAGACTGTCTCAAAAAAAAAAAAAAATTAAAAACAAATAAATAAAAAGAAGCTCTTGTTTATCACATTTTACATTCTGATCATTATGTTATCTTTTTATAAATAAGGACAATGAAAGAGAAAAAGAGAGCTGTTAGGTGTTGCCTGTGCTCTGAAGGCTGAGATCGCACTGCAGCTACCCTTCCATTATACCTACATCACACCTAGAACAGAGGTTCTCAACCTGTGGGTCGCGACCCATGGGAACTGTACTAAAGGGCTGTGGCATTAGGAAGCTTGAGAACCACTGATTCAGAAGGTGATCAGGAGGAAAGGGACTCATGAATGGCACATTTTCTCCCCAGGTAAATTTAATCATGAAGGATAAAAGAATAATTTCTAACTACAGTAGAACATCCATAGTTGACCACCTCCCTTTATTGACCACCTCCTTAAGTTGACCTAATTTTCACAGACCAGATATGCACCACATGTACGCATCAGTACGGTAGGCCTAGTTCCCTATGCTGACCACCTCTGTACATTGACCATTTTATTGTAGTCCCTTGCTTGGATGGTCACCTCACAGAGGTTCTCCTGTGTTTGGACAATGCCTACATTTTCAAGTGTGTAAAACCAAGATGCAGACAGGCACAGTGGCTCAGACTCTGGGAGGACTCTGGGAGGCTGAAGTGGAGGAACCCTTGAGACCAGCCTGAGCAAAAGTAAGACCCTTTCTTTCACACAGAAACAAAAAAATTAGTGGGGTGTTGTGGGAGGTGCCTATAGTCCCAGCTACTTGGGAGACTGAGGCAAGAGGACTGCTCAAGCCCAAGAGTTTGAGGTTGCTGAGAGCTAGGCTGACCCCACAGCACTCTACCCAGGAGAACAGATTGAGACTTTGTCTCAAAAAATAATTAATAAAATAAAATAAAAATAAAACCAAGATGCATAGTCTAACCTAAACTTGGTGGAACTGATAATAATACCATTTTGAGCTTATTTTTTCAGATGGGATGATGGAATAATGATAGGGGTGTATCTCTAGGTGACCCACACCAAATCTGATGGAACAGAAACACTTTCCCCATCATCCTGAATAACAGTGTGATCAGCCACTGAGGAAGGTTTAAAATGGAGAATGAAGACATGGCAGCTGAATGTGAATTTATGGATGAAATCAGTGGAGGAAAAGGAAATATCCCTAAAATCATAGCAAGAGTAGGATTCTTAACAGTTTTGCAGACGCAAACTTTAGGATTTCTGCAATTGGTAATAGGAGACGGTTTGGAATTTCCATCATGAAATTATGAGTTAAACGTTATTATTGTCAACACTTTCTATTTATACTTCACCTCAATATACAAAGAGCTTGAAGAAGATTGCATAAAATACATATGGCAGGGAAATTTCAGTAAGAAGTCAGGACCAGGGTCAGTGTCACGACTATAGCAGATGCTATGGACACCCCACCTATATTTCCTTTCAGCCTGCCAAGTAAAGCCAGAAATGCTGGAGAGTTAATATTCCTCCCCTCCCTGAAGCAGTCATGAGTGGTGCCAGAGGATGAATATGCCAGTTTCCTCACCTCCCAGTATGTTCTACTGACTCCTCGACATCCCCCAGGGACTGAGCCTGGGTTGCCCACACTGGGAACTGCTCAGTGGTTCACCTGGGTTGCCCACACTGGGAGCTGCTCAGTGGTCCATCTTGGGTTGCAAACACTGGGAGCTGCTCAGTGGTCCACCTTGGGTTGCCCACACTGGGAGCTACTCAGTGGTTCACTTTTTGTGGATTTTCTTCTTATTCCTATCTCGCATCTCTAATCCTCTGGCGCTTCTGGGGATTACTTCCCAAATAAACTATTATACTTGCATTGAAGTCCTTGTCTCAAACTCTGCTCCTAGGGGAATCCAGATGAAGACAGGTGAGAAGAAAATAGAACATGCAGAAGGAAAACAAGAGAATAAGGGTCTGCAGATCTTTCGAAGGCTGTTTGTGTGAGTCCCAGGATAGTGGTACTGTCTAGGAGAAGAGTGTGTTGAAGAGGTGAGGAAGGGGTTTAGCCCAACAAATGTCACTTTTTAGGAAGTTTGGAGACTTCTTGAAGAGATGCTGAGACGCTACTTAGAAATAAGTATACTAGCAAGAAACCAGACCTAGAGCTGTGTTCTCGGGAGTCCTCAGTATACAGGGAATTGTTGGAAGGAAGAGAATATGTGTAGTCTCTGGGGAGAGGAGCGACCATCCGGGAAGACCAAAAGGGGGTGAGCAGTGAGGCTTGCAGCGAATACATTTTTAGAGATGGGAAGGCAGAGGAGAGTCAGTGGAGGAGACTAAGAAGGGGAACTGTAGAGAGAGGAGCCAGATGCTCTTGTTGGAGCCAAGGCCCCTTTCTTCCAAGGAGTTGAGAAGTGGAGAGTTTCACTTTGGAGTTGGTGTAGATCTCGGATGTGAAAACGAGCAGAAGGTGATGAGAGGAAGGTGGGGGGCCAGACCTCTCCTCTCCTATTGAAGTGCTCAGAGGCCTTTCCCACGGCTGTTAATGGAGGTTTGGGGCTGGCAGAGGAAGCCGGGTGAGGTGAGAACGGGCTCAGCTTCCATGACGCCGAGTCACAAGTCCTCTCCAGAGCATCGTCAGTCCGGTGGCGTTCTTTCCTTCTCCTCCTTTGCCATCATTAGTTTGCAGGATCGGAGGGTTTGTGTGGGCTGAGCTCCCTCAGGGGAGCCACATCCTGGACAGACACCTGTCCTAGCTCCTGTAGAGCTGGGTCACATAACACAGTGGAGATACCTGGGAGGCAGATAGTTAAGGTCGTTCCAAAAAACGCAGAAGGTTCTGGGCTACTTAGTGCCATTTAGGGGGCTTTTGCTGCCATTTTTCTTTTTTATTTTCTCTCTCTCTCTTTTTTTTTTTTTTTTTGATACCATTTTAAAATACCAAAACGTTTTGTTGCAAACTTTATCACTGGTATTGGCACAAATTCCTGGAATCCTCTCCCTGTCCTGGTTCCTCACATTTTCTTTCCTCTTTTCCAAACCTGGCTAATCTCAAAATCTGCCTTAATTAACCAGAGGACGAGTTTGCAACTCCTCTCCTGTGATTCCCTCTCACCCAGCGCCCACTCCACTCTCACCCATTGGTGACGTGCACTTGTCGTAACCCTCATTTAGGTTCCGTGTTTGCTTGATTCATTTCCTGATCTTTCCCTTTGTCAGAGATTGTCTGCTTTTGCCTTTTTATGCATTATTCTTTATGCAAATAGTTTGGTGATCTGAAGATTATTCAGCGTGTTTGATACCATTAAGCAAAATTTCCTGCTATCTTGTCTCATTACCTTCCTGGGATATATTGTGGAGACATAAAGAGCGTAATACAGTAGAACTTCTGTAAGTTGACCACCTAAGGGACTGCAGCCAACTGGTCAACACATGGAAGCGGTCAACATAAGGAACTAGGCCTCCGGTACAGACACGTACAGGTGGTGCATGCTGTGAAAATTAGGTCAACTTAAGGAGGTGGTCAGTGTAGGGAGGTAGTCAGCTATGGAGGTTCTACTGTATTTTCTGATTCTTTCTTAACTAGTAACTTTTGTTTCATGCTAAGGTTTTCCTGTTTGTTTTTCTCACATTTGTTCCCTCCCATGAGCACAGATGATAAAGTAAATTTCTCAGGGAGAATAAGAAAGATGTCTGATAGCGTTACTCAGAAGTTCAACAGCGGCAAACAAAGTCTGGCGTCCTCGCTTCTGTCGCTGACTGCTTGGCCTCACCTAACTTTCCTGTTAGTTTCTTTGTCCCTACCAGAAAATTTATCACTTTTCCAGGGATATGAGGAGACCCACTGTTGATAAAGCACACAGTGCAGTGTGGTGTTACCCACAGAGCGCTGGAATCAAATCGAGTAGAAGATTCTAGTGTGAGTTCTGGCACAGGCCAGGTGGATGAATCTTGGGTACATGTACTGATTTCCTGGGTCTTCATTCCTCTTCCAAACAAGGAGATAATTGAAAACCCTACTTACTCCTGACAACGCTGTAGCAGTGTGAAGTCAGGGCTTTAGCACAATTATAACAGGTTACAGTCGCTGCCTGCCAGGTGCTTTCCTAATCATGTTGCCCTTACTGACTCAGCTTCACTCATCAAGGCCTCAGAATGACCTGTGGGGAATATATGCTCCAGTTTCTGCGGATGAGGAAGCAGAGGCAGAGGAGGTCACCCGACTTATAAAGGGGAGAAGCAGGATTCACACCCTGAGCTACAGATTCCACACCCTCAGCTGCAACATTCTCCTGCCTGTGGTTGTGTAGGAAGGTTGTTCAACCTCCCCAGTGTCATAGCCCCTTACAGACAAGCCACAGGCCTTAGTAAATCACAGTTCCTTTGCTATTAGGCAAATTCAACTTAAGAGTTGAATTGTATTTTTTACTGAATCAGAGTTATTTCCATTATGAATTTTATGTCACTGATTCTGGAAACTAAAAAGTACCATACCACACGTTTTTTTCTCTCTTATTTAATTCACTCACAATCATTGAAAATTAGGGGCTTAAAGAACCATGTTGCCCCACATTAGAATGTTTCAAAAATAATTTCAAACACATATTTCTGCTGCAAGGATGTAAAACCTTACATTCAAGGAGACAGAGCAAACAACTAATGAGGGTGAAGCATTTACTACTTTTGAGATAAAGCTATGGCAGTTCCACAGAAGCTCAGAGGCCTGACTCCTCCTGCACAGATGCCTCAGGTGACCAGCCCAGCTTCCTGCAGAGGAAAACTTACCCTCGGGTTGTTTGGCGATTCCTTGTCACTTGTGCATTCTGAAGTTCTCAAAATGAGCGTGGGGGGTGACAATGGAGTTTTAGGAGATAGAATTTTTGTTCAGACTAGTGCGTCTTCATCACATTTGACATTAGTACCCTGTACCCCCTGCACAGAATGGCTTTTCAAAACCAACTTCAAGACACATGAGGCCTCAGACCCGCCCACCTCCGGAGAATGGAATGTGGATTTTGTGCGGGGCACAGGGCCAGCTTCCTATTTACTGAGAGGCATTGGGCCCCTGGCAGCCAGACAGGAGTTGTGATGCAAGTCTTGGTTGCAAAACACGCTAGGGTTGTCTAACATGTCTGACAAAAATACAATCTGAGAGATTTCCCAAAGTCCTGGCTGGTTTAAGGCACAACAGTCTTGAATTTTTTTTTTTTTTTTTTTGAGACAGAGTCTCACTATGTTGCCCTCAGAGAGTGTCATGGCGAGACAGCTCACAGCAACCTCGAACTCTTGGGTTTAAGCAATTCCCTTGCCTCAGCCTCCTAAGTAGCTGGGACTACAGGCGCCCACCACAACGCCCAGCTGTTATTTTGTTGTAGTTGTTGTTGTTGTTTAGTAGGCCCGGGGTTTGAACCTGCCAACCCCTGTGTATGTGGCCGGTGTCCTAACCACTGAGCAACAGGCACCAAGCCTTGAATACTTTTCTTTAGTCCTTTTAACTTAGTCCTAAGTAAACAGAAGGTGGGTGCAAACAGTGAGGAAGGTCCTTCTGCATATGGATGGTGAAGTGGGGCTCTGTAGGCAGGGAGCAGGGTGCAGCCAGGACCCTTTCGCCCCCTTCACAGTGTCACTCCAGAGAATCCTGATGGTGACAGCCAGTACAAGCCATGGGGCCCCTGTTTTTCTGTGCCAGCGTATGTGCTGCAAATTGCCAGAGTGTGTGCATGAGTTGTTTGCTTTTTTGAAAGAAAGAAGCCCACATGCCAAAGAATAGAGAAAAGGAAGGTTGGAGTTTGTGACCACATGAGGGAGGCAGCTGGGGCAGAGGTGAGAGTCACAGCCCCCCGGTTGAGGGGGAGAAGGGAAGAGACTTAGGGGCCCTCCCAGGGTGCTGTGGGGTCAAAAGGGAGGAGCATTTCACCTGCTGTGGAGACTTGGGGGCGGCCACTCAGGTTCTGAGGCAGATAGACTGAAGTCTAAATTACCCAGTTGGAGAAAAAAGAGGGGAAGATGTTCCAGAAAGGGCCAAAGGGAGGGACCAAGGAGGCAGGATGTGCCAGGCATGGGGGAGATTCTTAAATCTTCTGGTTATGAGGATTCAACTAGAAAATTCATAGGTCATGCTACCGCTGTGGCAATAGCTATTGAGGGAAAAAAATAGGATTCAATTCATGAAATATTAAAAAGGCAAGTGAGTTGGCCTTTTAACTGATCTTTATAGTATTAAGAGATTAAAGAAGTACGTTCTTGGTAATTAGACCCCCCACGGAGAATTTAATTTGCATCTAGGTATGATCGGTGTTAAGTAATTCAATACAAGTTCTGCTTTGGCCAGTCTTGAGCTGAGTCTCAGGCTGGTGAGGACACAGGCAAGGTATAGGGTGATCTCCATTAGCCTAGTTTTATCCTCTCCCGGTTAAGGAACATTAAAATCTGTTCACTCAGTGGTTACCAGATGACCTCTGGAAGTATCTAAAGAGAGTGGGCGTAGTATAGTCATTTTTGTTCTCATGAGATCCTTATCCAGAATTTCAAGAGCTTGTAGGAATATTGATTACAACACAAGTCTCGGAGGGCTAAAGGGCAGGGATGTATTTTATCTTCTTGAGACAAATGGGGAACCTGAGAGTGAGGGTCGTCAGGCTGCTTGCCAAAAATTACGAACACTTCAAAACACAAAGTGTGGCAGGTGCAATTTTAACAGTGCTGGAGGCTGTAAAGATGCTGGTGTCTTAGCCAATTGCCTATTACCGCATTTCAATCGTTGTATTGACTCTAATTCTTACTGTTAAAAAGAATGTGGCAATTGTACACTATTTTTACAGAAAAAAATTTCTAAAAGTTGAATTGCTGTTGAAAAAGTAATACACATTCAAAACTTTGACAGGCATCATCCCATTGGTTTAAATATATATATTCTTGAAATAGCTGCATGTATTTGAACACTGTGGTATGCCTAGCTCTGCGCCAGGTGCTTTGAATGTGCCGCCTCATCCAGCCCTGGGAAAAACCCTAAGGAGGGAGGCGCCACCTGGTTTCTAAATGGAAACCCTAAGGGGCACCAATAAAGCAGCCAGGGCGGCAGGCCAGGACAGAGCCTGTTTATATTGATGGGATGGGGGGCCTCTCTCACCCCACTCACATGGAAACGGCTCTTTAGCAATCCTCCTAAATGTTTACCAATTTAAGAAGTGAAATGTGATTCCGCTCCTGATTCTTACATGTCCATCCTGGATGCAGTTGGACATCTTGGCGTGTTTATTGTACCTACCCTTTTCCCGACCTCTATTCACGTCCTCTGCTCCATTTTTCACTGGAATTCCATATTGACTTCTACGTAGCATGAGTAATAACCCTTTGTTGGGTGCTGCAAAATCTTTTTTCCTTCAGTTCGTTTCTTTCCACTCTCTGTTTCGTGTCTTTTGCCAACTAGAACTTTAGATTGCAAGTCTGCGCAAGTCTTAGCATTTTATTATTGTCATCCTGTCCTAGGGGCACGGTATGTTTCCGTATTTTCTTACGTTTTTATAATTTTCTCCTTAACAAGTATTTCAGATTATCATGGAAATCTTCCAAGTATTAAAACTTATTAGCAAATTATTCTTACGTGATTTCTTAAATTTCCTTGGGATCAGCGATTCATTTAAAACACTATCAAGGAAGTAAGCTTTATTTTTATTCATGTCAGGTCTCTGCATACATTGGAAAAATTCTAGTATAATTATTCGGAAGAGGTAATGGTGCAATTTTCAGCTTTCTTGGAGTAGGAGACACTGTTTTAAAAATGAGAAGTTAGAAAAAGAACTTTGCATCTGTGCCAGGTTAATTTCTACCTGTCCCAGGTTAACAGAGGTGGTTCTGTACTGATTGCTGTGGAGCAGGGTTCTCGGTCTGTGCTGTAAGCAATTCCTCCGTTCAGTTTAGTGGACACCAGAATTACAGAATAATGAGAAACACTGTTCAGCAGTTATAGCCCGTAGATGGACCTGAGGTCACAGACAGCTAGACAGGGAGGTCACATGGATATCACGTCCTGAAGTAGCAGAACTCTGGGACATCCGTCATCGCTGCTGCCAAGATTGGCCCTTGATAGCCGGTTATAACCAGGCAATGAGCATCTCCAGGTTTCTCTTAGGTCTGACCTTAAATAGTAAGAGTCCTAGGCCAGGCGCTTAACTCATCCCTGTAATCCCAGTACTTTGGGAGGCAGAGGTGGGGGGGTAGCTTGAGGTTAGGAGTTCGAGACCAACTCTTGAGGAGGTTGATGCAGGAGGATCACTTGAGTCTAGGAATTTGAGGTTGCTGTGAGCTATAATGATGATGTTACCACATTCCAGCCTAGGTGACACAGCAAGACCTTGCCTCAAAAAAATAACAAACAAGGGTGACTGGTGGGAGGAGGGAGGGTATTTGGTGGGATCTCGCCAAATGTGCACAGTGCAAGGGTACATTTCAAAATAACTAAGAGTAAATTATAAATGTCCTGCCAAAAAAAAGAAGTCAGTGAGGTGATGGTTATGTGAATCCCTTTGACTTAAGCATTCTACATTGTATATTAAATCATCAATCACATTGTACCCCATAAATGTATATAATTATGATTTATTTCAAAATAAATTTTAAAAAGAAAAAAAAAACAAGATATAAGCAAACAAAAAACCAAAAGAAGAAATACAAACTCATAAAATGAAAGTCCTAATAAGGTCGTTGGGAGAGCATGATGATTGTGATAGATGGTTAGTATCTTGAAGAAAGAAAAGATAAAACCTCCCTCCTCCTCTCCCTCCTCACTCCATTTCTCTCCTTCATCCTGGGCCATAGTTGTATTCTATCTTTTATAACCAAGTGTGAGTCAATATAAGTGGGTCATATTGCAAGGGTACACGTCAAATCTGTCAAGAATAGAACATAAATGTCTTAACTCAATAATCAAGTACATGAGGCAAAAGCTACGTTGATTGGTTTGATGTAACCACGTCAGATTGCATAAAAAAAAATCAACACATTGTACCCCACGTATGCCTAAATGTATTCATAATCTATGTGTATTTGACTTACTAAAAAATAAATGAAAGAAGAAAGAAAAATAATTTGAGGAGTATTTAAACCACCAAACTTCCTCACATATTAGGTGCAGCTAGATTTGTTACATACAATTATTTTTTCCTTCATTTTCACATACAGCTACTCTCCAGAGAGACCGAATCTTCAAACATTTTACCAGGAAGCGCCAAAGGGCGATGAGGAGACGTGTCCACCAGATCAACGGACACAAGTTCATGGCCACGTACCTGAGGCAGCCCACCTACTGCTCCCACTGCAGAGAGTTCATCTGGTAAGACGCCCTTCACTCTCTCCCCTCGGCTTTCTCTGCCCACGTGTTCTCTCAGGAGAAAGCCCTGAGCTAAGAATTATTCGAGAATCTTTTGTTCTTCCCCTCTTCTTTTCAGTATGTTGACCCAGTAATTTTAATCCATGTTACCTAAATGAAAATCTAAATGATTCACGTTTTATTTTTATTTTTTTAATTTATTTTTACTTATTTATTTTTTGAGACAGAGTCTCACTTTGTCACCCTCAGTAGAGTGCTGTGGCATCACAGCTCACAGCAACCTCAAAGTTTAAGGCTCAAGTGATTTTCTTGCCTCAGCCTCCTGAGCAGCTGGGACTACAGGTGCCCCTCCCAACACTCAGTTATTTTTAGAGACACAGTTTTGCTCTGGCTCAGGCTGGTCTTGAACTGGGCCTGGCCCAGATCCAAGTTTTAGACTTTCTTTATTCAATCATTTTGGTACTGGTACTAATGGATCATGAGCTGATTTTAAAAAGTAACAGCAGGGTATAGCATCTCACGCCTGTAATCCCAGCACTCTGGGAGGCTGGGGCAGGTAGATAGCTTGAGCTCTGGAGTTTGAGACTAGCCTGAGCAAGAGAGAGACCCCCATCTCTACTAAAAATAGAAAAACTAGTCAGGTGTAGTGGCAGGGTCCTATATTCCTAGTTACTTGGGTGGTTGAGGCAAGAGGATCATTTGAGCACAAGAGTTTGAGGTTGCTTGACCAATTTGATGGAAGTATTTCAGATTGCATGTGAAAACCCCACACTGTACCCCAGAAGTGCACTAATGTACATAGTTATCATTCAATAAAAAAATTAAAAAAAAAAAAAAGAGTTTGAGGTTGCTGTGAGCTATGATGCCACAGCACTCTACCAAGGGTGACAAAGTGATACTCTGGCTCAAAAAATAAATAAATAAATAAAAAGCATAACATAACTCAGAAAATGCATATTTAATCCGCAAATAAATATTTAGTCAATAAATTGGATAATCCAACCCTGAAGAGGAAAGGAAAATCAGCAGTATTATTTTAAGAAGGCATGAATCACGGGATAACTTGTGGAAATTAGTTGTTGCAAGAAACTGAACACGTCAAAGTCTTCAGCCTCCTGGTGTGTAGCAGAAGGCAGTAGCCTTCAGTGATCATATGCTATCACCCCTGGCAATTAGGAACTAAGGTAATTAAAAGTTGAGAAACTCTAGAGAATGTCAGTTATACTACACACACAACTGAAGCTTTTCAGTCTCAATGCCAAATCTAAAATGTGAAATAAATTTAATTATTAACCTCTATTCAAAGCAACGTCAGCATATTTGTTTAGAAAGAGAAGAAATACCTTCTCTCACACACGCCAGCATACACGTACATACCCCTCATAGAGGGAGGAAATGTGGGTTAGTAGCACAAGAGGAGATCTGTGTTTTTGTTGCAAACTTTCACCAGTTTGTTTAAGGACGCGGAAGCCCTGGGTTCAGAGTAGTTTCTGAGTATTGATCAATCACTTTGCATTCTGTTTTCTGTGCTCACTTTGGGTTTCAGAACCTAGAGACTTGAGGCCCTAAACTAGCTGTTGATACGAAGCTGAAAAAAATGTATCATAACATTTATAGTCATTAGGGAAAAAAGTCCTGGGTTTTTTTTTTAATGGAAAAATTAGCATCTCTTGGGAGACTCCTGTGGCTCAAGGAATAGGGCTCTGGCCCCATATACTGGAGGTGGTGGGTTCAAACCTGGCCGTGGCCAAAAACTGCAAAAAAAAAAAAAAAGTCAGCATCTCTGGCATCTTGGAGGCTGACTTCTGTCTTTGCAGTGGCTTGCACTTTGTAGTCGGCTCTGTCACCCCTCCATCTGCAGTTTGCTTCTTCTGTGGGTCGGGGGTACCTGGCTGGTGCATTTTAGTTCCGGGGTGCCTGGCTGGTGCATTTTAGTTTGGGGGTGCCTGGCTGGTGCATTTTAGTTCATGTCACACCACTCTGCTTCCTTCCCTCATGGGGACAGCCTGGCCCCTGTAGGCATCTGTAGTGACAACCTCTGGCCTCAGCTAATACACCTAATGGAAACTCGTTTTCTGATTTCACTAAATTTTTCCCAGCAAAGAAACAGCCCCACCCAGCCAGCCTTGAACCCTTGATCCATACACTCCCTCTCTCTCACTTAAAATATTGATGTATCTGTCACATACAGTAGAACCTCTGTAATTTCACTACCCACAGAACATAATAAACTGATCAACACACAAGGGTGGTCAACATAAGGAACTAGGCCTGCTGTCCAGACATGTACATGTGGTGCATGTCCGGTCTGTGAAAATTAGGTCAACTTAAGGAGGTGGTCAGCTGTGGAGGTTCTACTGTCTAAATAGTGGTTCTGAATGTGGACACAGGCGTACAGTCTCATCACCAATCACCAACTGGCCATGTGACTTAGCTGTTTGGTATAACCTGTCAGTGCCTCCTCGTTTGCCAAATAAAACCAACTTACACATTTTAAGTGCCAAGCATTATTCTAAACATTTTCCATCATTGGCTTTGTAAAACCTTCACAAAACCTTTGTGAAGCAGGCACTGTTACCCTTCTGCCCTTTTACAGATGAGGTAACTGCAGCTCAAAGCAGTAGGCCGTCCAGCGCAGAGTCCGTGCCCTTAACCATGTTACTATGTGCTGCCTCCCGGGGCCTTTGAGAGGACTGAGATAGTACAGTCAGCCACTTGGCCCAGTGCCTGGCACATCACACCGACTTTGTTAGTGTGGTCATTGTTAAGGAGAGTGAGAATAATATTACTATCACCCATAGAATGTGTGTGGAGAGAGAGAGGTAGGAGCTGTGGGGCCCAAAGGCATCTTGTGGCAGCAGCTTAGCCCCACTCTGGACTCTGTGGGTGATGGGGGCTCAGAGACGAGGGCAGGTGCTGTGGGTCCAGTTGGTGCATGGACTCACTGAGTGCTTCCGTGTACGTGCCTGGGTCTGTTCAGTATCTGTACGTCTCTGAGAAGCTGCGGCCCAATGACAGTGCAGATGAGAGCTGATTCCATTGCAGCCCTAGGACGCTGCCCTCAGGTAGCTATGATGGGAGTCAGCAGGAGCAAGCTAGTCTCTCAGATGGTTTTCTTTGTGACTCAGGTCTCAAGCTCAGGCTTGGAAAGCACATTGTCTCTGCTTCTCACCTGAAATTGTGTCTTTCATAAAGGAGCAGGGGGTGAGCTCCTTCCCTGAAGGACTCCTTCCCTGAAGGACTGTGGGGGCATTATTGCTGGAGTACTTGACTGATGGGTCTTCTTCTCTCTTGTCTTCAACAGGGGAGTATTTGGGAAACAGGGTTATCAATGCCAAGGTAAGAAAGCCTTTTTATTTTATTTTATTTTTCCTTATTGAATCATAACTGTGTACATTAATGCATTTGTGGGGTTCAGTGTACTGATTTGATATACAATGTGAAATGCTTACGTCAAACTGATTAACACATCTATCACCTCGCTTACTTATTTGAGGGGACCTCACCTAATGTGCATAATGCAATGGTACATTTCAAAATTATTAAGAAAAGAACATAATTGTCTTACCACAAGAAAGCCTTTTTAAAACCACGTTTAATCTTGTTCCTATGTTTTAAGAAATGATCATACCATGAGAAAACAGGATACATTCCATTACTAGTATGGTAAATAACTCTGCAGGTTAGAGGGGAACCCCATCTAGTTAAAATTCTGTAGTTTGGTTAGATCCTAGCTGTGCAGTGTAAAAGGGGTGTTTTTATTTCTAAAGCCACAGTACCTCGTAAAATTTCATTATTTAAGGTTTTGTCTCTGCAATAACGTGAAGGTACTGAAAAGCAGTGTCGTTCTGTGAACGCACCCCTAAACGCCGATGGCAAATCTCTGTGGTTTACAATCCCACTGTCGACAGGAGTGAAAAGTAGCAGAAGGCTGATTTCTCTACGGCTTGTGGAATAGAGGGAATTATCCAAGTTTTATTTCTTAAGTTTCTGATTTCAAAGACAAAAGTAAGGAATCTTCACAGTTAAGCTACTAATGAGCTTATGTTATTACATGTTAAATTGATCATAATTTTCATTATCCCAAAACTGAACCCCTTTACTGGTGTTCTGGCAGGACCAGAATGAAGTACAATGGAAGGAGTGAAAGGAGACCCCTTTGCTGGGTGATGTACCGGGCTGGGCCGGGCTTGCTTTTCCTGGGATCCCATTGCCCTGGATTGAGCATCGCCATAGTCTACACACACAGCACCTGCCTTCTCAACGTTCCCACCTAGACAGTTGATAGAATAGCACTGCGTATCCTAGTGTGGGGGCAAACGTGAATAAGGAAATCTCACCTTCTCTTTTGGAGGGAGAAGACCTGACTAAGACATATTATTGGATCTAATTTTGACTTAATAGGTATGAACAATTCCACTGAGTTCTCAAAGTTAGAAAAAAAAGAATATATAATCAATAGGATAACAATAATTGACCTGTATGCCATTGATCTCAGCCCCAGATGAGAGGGTAGTTGATAGGTCAGGGTCAATGTCACTTCCTGGCCTGGGCCTCCACAGCACAGGGACATGCCCGCAGTGTACTCCGTCCCATTTTATGCCCATCAGCACACATTGAGATACTCTGAAACAGTGAGGTTACAGTTTTGAGTTTAAAATAGTGATTTAGGATATATTTCTGTTATTTTATTTCTGTTCCTTTTTGGCCACCACGGTGTTTGATGGCCTGATTTTTAGTCAATCACCTGTTATTTAAAGAGCAGGCAAGACTATTAGCCAGGGGCAGAAAGACGGCCGTCGTTGACCCCTTGCTAAGGGATTTAAGCTAAATGCCTGGTTGGAGAGAGGTATACCTTACCAACACCGACCGAAAGTGAACTAGAGCAGATATTTCAGACAAAGCAGACTTTAGCAAAAGACAAATTATCAGAGATGAAGAGGGACCAATCGCCCAAGAAGATATAACAATCCTTAATCTGACCAAGCTCAGTGGCTCCCATCTGTAATCCTAGAACTCTGGGAGGCCGAGGTGAGAGGATTGCTTGAGCTCAGGAGTTTGAGACCAGCGTGAGCAAAAATGAGACCCTGTCTCTACTAAAAATAAAAAAATCTTGCCAGGTGTGGTAGTGGGCTTCTGTAGTTCCAGCTGCTTGGGATGATTAGGAGGATAAAGAGGATCGCTTGAGCCCAAGAGTTTAAGGTTGCTGTGAGCTATGACACTATGACACTCTACCCAGGTGACTGAGACTCTGTCTCAAAAAAAAAAAAAAATCCTTAGCACATATGTACCTAACAGCAGCATCAGAATAGGTGAGACAAACTGATAAAATGGCAAGCAGACATAGACAAACTCACTTTTTTTTTTTTTGAGACAGAGTCTCACTTTGTCACCCTTGTTAGAATGCTGTGGCATCCTAGCCTCAAACTCTTGGGCTCAAGCAGTTCTCTTGCCTCAGTCTCCCAGGTAGCTGGGACTACAGGTGCCCAGCTACTTTTTTTTTAGAGACAGGTCTCACTCTGGCTCAGGCTGGTCTTGAACCTGTGAGCTCAGGCAATCCACCCACCTCAGCCTCCCACAGTACTAGGATTATAGCTGTGAGCCACACGCCTGACCTACAAACTCACTCTTGTAGCTAGAGACGTCAGTGTCTCTGTAATTAATAGATCCACCAGGCTGAGAAGCAGCAGGGATATATAGTTCTCCTAAGTGGCATTATCACAACTAGCTCCAATTGACACCGGTAGATTACTCCAACAATAGCAGATTACACATTTTTCTCAAGTTCATGTGGAATGTTTACCAACATAGAACACTTTCTGGGTTGTGAAACCTATCATAACAAATTTGAAAGGACAGAAATCATAAAAGGTATTTTCTTTGGCTACAATAGAATTAAACTGGAAATCAGTATTAGATAGTTAGAAAATCTCCATATATTTGGAGATTAAAAAACACATTTTAAGTAAACACTCGGGTCAAAGAGAAAGACTCAAGAGAATATGAAAAACATTTTTTAACTGATTGGAAACAAAAATACAATTTACAAGAATATGTAAGATGCAGCAAAAGCAGTGCTCAGATGGAACTGGATGGAGTTATATTCATATATAAGGAAAGAAGAATGATTCAAATCAATTGGTAAGCCCCTAGCTAGGCTACCTGAGAAAAAATGTAATGCCTCAAAACAGAAGGTCTTTTTGAGAATTCAATCTGATGAAAGCTAGATTAGTTTTAAGTGTAATGCTATTTTCTGTTCTGTCACCTGTCTTTATGTCCTTAGTCCTAAAACCTTCCACGTGTCTTGAATGATCTTAAAATGATGGGTATTTTCATACTTCTTCATTGCATGTGTTTATCCCTTAATGACAAAATCAGCTATTACCTGCACTATGTCATTTATCTAGATGAAAATGAAAAAAAAAATGTTATTCGAATGAGCCACTCAGCGAACATCTTTTGAATGCCTGCCTCTTGGGCCAAGGCATCATGGGAGAATTCTGAGGGTGCTGCAGGAAGCTTTGAAATGAGGGGCAGGGTTCAGGGTCAGGAGGTCAGAGCAGGGAAAGGCAGTTTCAGTCCACTACAGAAGGGGCCAGGGACAGGATATTTTCATGGAAGAGGCATTTTTTGAGTTGCATTTCATCATGAAGTTCCCTAGGACATCAAAAGTGTGTAGAGAGGGGTGAAGGTGTTTTCCAGGAAGAGCAGCTAGGATAGTTTTTATTGGAATGAGTAGATCCCATAAAGGACAGGTCAGAGGTGGCTTGGGGTAACCTCCAAAAGACCTGAACCCTGGTTGAGAACTTGAACCCTAGTGAGATGCCATTGAAGGCTTACAATCATGAGGCAGAGCTGACAGAATCATGCTGTGGGAAATCTTTTGGTCATGTGTACAGGATGGAATAAAGCCTGGAAGGAGGAAGTAGGCCCAGGACTTGCCTGACAACAAGCCCAAGTGGAGGACTGTGTTAGGATGGTGGCAACAGAAATAAGAAGAACATGACTTGTGGGCAAGTCACGCTGGCATGGGCAGCCCTGGTTGGCCATGGTGTGACTGGCTTGCAAGCCTCTGATAAATGTCTAATTGCTGGATTTAATTTCCTAGTGTGCACCTGTGTCGTCCATAAACGCTGCCATCATCTCATCGTTACAGCCTGCACTTGCCAAAACAACAACAACAAAGTGGATTCAAAAGTAAGAGGGGAGCAGTGTGCGGTTAAGTGCGCCCGCATTTGTGTGTGCACGTTGCCTTCCCCCCACCCTGCGGTCCTTGAAGCCCACGGTGCACAGTGGTATTAGAATCAAAATTTCTCTCCTTTTTTGTATTATGGCATTTGCAGCATGACCTCTTCTGGCAAGGGCTCCATTAGCGGTCAGCTGTGTGTAATTCTATGGATCAGCTCTATGAATTCGGGGAGTCAAAGCTTTGGTGGAATAAAAGGAGCCCCAGGCCTGACACAGCCTGAAGCTGAATGGCACATCCAGCCGCCATTGGCCGTCTGTACTATGAGTTCAGGCGAGACCCACATCTCTCTTTACCTGGACCTTAGAACAGAACCAATATTGCCCTCACACAGTTTTTGTGAGGGTAAACGAGAGAATCCATGTAACAAGTGTGTTATTAAGTATACATTTTGCTTTCTAAGAAGCTGACAGCCTCCTCCCGCCTCTTAAGAAATTTCAGGGAGGATGTTTATCTGTACATACAAGCTTGAGCTTCACTCTAGCCAGTCGCATGCAGCTGCCATAGGCATAGGTACATTTCAGATTCTGGAGGTGAAAGGCACACGGAATATTGCGGCAATTAGCTGTGGATTTGCAGAGGCATTAAAAAGTCTGACTGTGTGGCTCGGCACCTGTAGCACAGTGGTTACGGCACGAGCCACGTACACTGAGGGTGGCAGGTTCGAACTTGTTGTTCGGGCCTGCTTAACAACTGCAACAACAGCAAAAAAATAGCCAGATGTTGTGGCAGGTGCCTGTAATCTCAGCTACTTGGGAGGCTGAGGCAAGAAAATCGCTTAAGCCCAAGAGTTTGAGGTTACTGTGAGCTATGACGCCATGGCACTCTACCAAGGGTGACATAGTGAGACTGTGTCTCAAAAAAAAAAAAATTAAAATAAAAAGTCTGACTGTGGAGCTCAGTGATTCTTTACAGACACAGACAGGTTTGCACAGAGTATGAACTACACTTTCTATGAGAAAGTGGTCTGAAAACTTCCCAGGAAGACTATTGGTAATAATCGCCCTGCTCTGTGTCATATGTTGATCTGTTTTATTGCTTTAAAATAAAGAATCAGGGCAGAGTATATGCCGAGGATAAAAATTTGCCGGAAGCAGTATGAGATTAAAGCAGCATCTATGCGCTCAGGTCATCAGAACGCAAATGCCAGGTGAACGCTGAAAGGGCTGAATAAGTAGCTGCTTGAATGTCACTTTGGAACAAATTCCTTTGGGTTTCCATGTGCTTGGGGTGCTTTCCTTCCCCCACCCCGTGGCATGATGTCTAGAACTTGCCAAAAAAAATGTGTATACAAATTAGGTGAGGAAAAACTGTATTAAAATCATAACAGTAGACACCGATAACGTTTGCATCTCTTGTCATTGCAAGAGGCAAACCTGACTTGAGTGTTAGAATTTTCATCACAGTTTTTCTCCTTTCTTAAAATGCGTACACATTTGCAGGCATCCTCTGTAGTTATAAAAAACCCGTTTAATCCCGAAGTCAGAGGTTCTAGGAAATAGACATGACTGTGAGAAGATTGGCAAAGAGAGATGTACAGTCTGAATATAGAGGATGAGGTGGAAGTCTCAAGTTCACATCTCTCTCCAAACGGTGGATGATCTGATAGGCTCCCCACATTTCCATCCTGTCCTGCTCGTTAAGGAATGTGCTTAACTCTGGTTAGTAAGACCTCCGTAATGGATCAGGGCTGAGTACAGTAAAATAATATGCCCAGCTCAGGTGTCTGCATTTGGTGGGTTCCTATGAACAGCTTTTTTTACGAACAATGTTGGTATGAAAGTTTAGCTCTTATCTTCGTTTCCATTTACAGATTGCTGAACAGAGGTTCGGAATCAACATCCCACACAAATTCAACATCCACAACTACAAAGTGCCAACGTTCTGCGACCACTGTGGCTCCCTGCTCTGGGGGATAATGCGGCAAGGACTGCAGTGTAAAAGTGAGAGGCTGAGGTGCTGGGTCCCCGCTTGCTCATGAGAACACTGTGCTGTACACTGTGGGAAGCCGAGACGCATAGAATCTGACCCCAGACTAATGGTTTTAGATACAGCATGAATTAATTTCTCAGCAGTGTTAGCCTTTTATGTCAGGCATTAAAAGAGAAGTGTCTGGTCCCTGGATTTCTTAATCTTAGAACATTAAGTCCAATGTTAAATTCAGTGATTCATCTAGGTACTGGCTACCAAGTACAGATCAGGCAGTGTGTATTTTAATAGGTATTTGGAAGAGGAAGAAAATGAGGTCCTGGTCAGAAATGGAAGATGGTAGGAGGTGAAGTGGCCAAGTGAGAAGGTCGGATTAAAAGCAAGAATGGGCAGGAGCATGGGTCTAATAAGAATCAAGCAGGAATGGCTCGGCGCCTGTGGCTCAAGTGGCTAAGGCGCCAGCCACATACACCTAAAGTGGCAGGTTTGAATCCAGCCCAGGCCCTCCAAACAATGACGGCTGCAACCCAAAAAGCTGGACATTGTGGTGGGCGTCTGTGTGATACCGGATTTTTGACTTTGGATTTTCAGGCTCTTGGTCTCAACGATTTGATGAATGAATCGATGGACCACAGGATGGACAGTAAGTTAGGTTTTATTTACAGAGGTATTGTTACAGCTCTTACAAAGAGCCAAACCTTGCAGAACAGGATAAGATAGGTTTTATATAAGTGTCACAGCTCTTACAAAGAGCCAAACCTCCTTACAGAGCAGGATGCAAGTGTTACAGCTCTTACAAAGAGCCAAACTTCCTCACAGAGCAGGGTACAAGTGTTACAGCTCTTCCTCTTCTGCTCTCTCTCTCTCTCTCAACGATCTGCGATGATCTGCTGAAGTCTCACTCCTCTGCTCTATCTTCCTTGAAGGTCTGTGATGATCTGCCCCTAGGCTCTCTGCTCAGGGGTTTATATAGGGGCAGTTGTCCAATGAGCTGAGAGCTTAGCTGATTGGTCTATAAAATAGACCAGTCAGGAGCAGGATTGAAAATGGACCAATCAGGGATGCACT
>CAUYTI010044716.1:0-13392 GCA_963575145.1 Galago senegalensis | reverse complement strand
TTGAGACAGAGCCTCAAGCTGTCCCCCTGGGTAGAGTGCCATGGCATTACAGCTCACAGCAACCTCCAACTCCTGGGCTCAAGCAAGTCTCTTGCCTCTGCCTCCCAAGTAGCTGGGACCACAGGCGCCCACCACAACGCCCAGCTATTTTTTTTTTTTTTTTGGTTACAGCCATCATTGTTGTTTGGCAGGTCCGGGCTGGGGATTCGAACCTGCCACCTTAGGTGTACGTGGCTGGTGCCCTAGCCGGTTCAGCTATAGGTGCCAAGCCAACAGTTCCTTTAAAAGTTAAATATAAATGGGTTCAGTGCCCACTGCACAGTGGTTACGGCACCAGCCACATACACCAAGGTGGGTTTGAACCCGGCCCAGGCCTGCTAAATAAGGACAACTGCAACAAAAAAAAATAGCCAGGCGTTATGGCGGTAGCCTGTAGTCCCAGCTACTTGGGAGGCTGAGGCAAGAGAATCACTTAAGCCCAAGAGTTTGAGGTTGCTGTGAGCTGTGACATCACAGTACTCTACTGAAGGCAACATGGTGAGACTCTGTCTCAAAAAAAAAGTTAAATATAGATGTATCATACAGCTAAACAAGTCCACTCCTAGGTATTTCGTGGGTAGGTATATGTCTATACAAGGACTTGTCATAAATGTTCACAGCAGCATTTTTCCTAATAGTCAAAACCGAGAAAAATCCAAGTATCCATTGACTAGTGAACAACAAATAAAATGTAAAGACATAACAGATATTATTTAGCAATAAGAAAAAACTCTACTGAAGGCAACATAGTAAGTCTCTCTCTCAAGAAAAAGGAAGAGAAAAAAAGGAACAAAGTGCACACCACACCCTGCCAAGCTGGGACCACAGGTACATGCAAGCACATGTGGCTAATTGAACATGAACTTTAAAACATATCATACGGATCAGCGCCTGTGGCTCAAGTGGCTAAGGCGCCAGCCACATACACCTAAGGTAGCAGGTTCATATCTAGCCTGGGCTCACTAAATAACAATGATGCCTGCAACTAAAAAAAAAAAAAAAATACCCAGGCGTTGTGGCAGGCACCTGTGGTCCCAGCTACTTGGGAGGCGGAGGCAGGCGACTCACTTGAGCCCAGGAGTTGGAGGTTGCTGTCAGCTGTGATGCCACAGCCCTCTACCCAGGGTGACAGCTTGAGGCTCTATATCAAAAAATAAATAAAAATAAAAAAGTCATACCAAGTGAAAGAAGCCAGACACAAAGACCAAATACTGTTTTTATTCATATGAAATGTACATAAAAATCAAATCTCTAGACACAGAAGTTTTAGATCAGTGGTTACCAGGGGCTGAGGGCGGGAATGCAGACTGACCGCAAAAGACATCTTCTGAGGATGACGGAAATGTTACAAAATGACTTGTAACGATGGCTGCACAACTCTGTAAATTTACTGAAAATCACTGAATCATATACTTAAAGTGAATGAAGTCTATGATATATTAACAATACCTCAAATACCTCCATAAAGATCTCTTTAATAATATGTATGAAGGCCAGGTTCAATGGTTCATATCTGTAACCCTGCACTTTGGTAGGCTGAGGCAGTTGGATTACTTGAAACCAGGAGTTCCAGAGCAGCCTGGGCAACATAGCAAAAACCCATCTCTAAAAATAAAAAATGTTTCTAATTAGCTGGGATGGGACATGGTGGCCCACATCTGTAATCCACACATTTTGGGAGGCTGAGGCAGGACTGCTTGAAGCCAGGAGTTCAAGAACATCCTGAGTTAGCTGGGCATTGTGGCAGGTGCCTATAGTCCCAGCTACTTAGGAGGCTGAGACAAGAGAATTGCTTGAGCCCAAAAGTTTGAGGTTGCTGTGAGCTATGATGCCATAGCACTCTACTAGGGGCGACAAAGTGAGACTGTCTCAAAAACAAAACAAACAAACAAACAAAAGACAACCTGAGCAATACCAAGACCCCACCTTACCAAAAAAACACAATTAGCTGGGAATGGTAGTGTGCACCTTTTGTCCCTCTTACCCAGGAGGCTGAGGCAGAAGGATCACTTGAGCCCAGGAGTTCAAGATTACACTGAGCTATAATCACACCACTCTGCACTCAGCTTCAGGGTGAAAGAGAGAGACTCTGTTTCTAAATGAACGATGAATACAGATACCTTTAAACAAAAAAAAAAACACCAACCTGAGAGACACCACCCTAACCAAGTGATCACAGTTAACATCACCAGAAATGGAACAATCAACATTACATGCCTTCTGATATGACAGACTGACAAGAACTCCCTGTCATTTCCAGGGTATTCCTACCCTAAAAAATGCACACTCTGAATTGATCATAAGGAAACATGAGACAAACTTAAATTCAGTGCTCTCCCACAAAATAACTGGCTTTTTTTAAACAATGTCAATGTCAAGAAAGTTAAAGAGACTGAGGAACTATCTTCAGTTAAAGACTATATATATATTTTTGGCAGTTATTTTTTTGGCCAGGGCTGGGTTTGAACCCACCACCACTGGCATATGGGGCCGGTGCCCTACTCCTTTGAGCCACAGGTGCCGCCCTTAAGACTATTTTTTAAAAAAGAAACACTGAGGAACTAGTCCAGATTAAAGGAAACTGAAGAGACAATTGGACGAGGTAGGGTGGCTCACATCGTAATTCTAGCAATCTGGGAAGCTCAGCCAGCGCTGGGGAGGACTCTTCCTCTGGGAAATCTGGAACCACAAATGCAGACAGCACTGCAAAGGGACCTGAAACAGGTGAGTTAAGGGAGAATCTTAGCTAGGACCAGCTAGAGAAACTCCCTGAGGAGTCATGTTTCCATGGCAAAGCCGGATCATTTATCCTTTCCAGCACTCATTTTGTTTGCAGGCAAATTGTTTAAACAATCAGAGGATTCACTGGCAAAAAACAGTCTATATCCCCAACTCATTAGTCTCATGGCAAAAAAATATACCAAAATCAACCCACCAGATCCTGCCCTTGAGCCAACATCAAGCCCAACTGATGCTGTGAATAATTTCCTACAAAGCTTCTCTCTTTTCACGGGCCTCTCTCGCCCCGGAAGCATCATTTTCATGCTGAGTTCAATTAGTTCATATTCCACTTCCTCTATTTGCTTCCAAAGACAGCCTAGAATTTGAATAAGAGAGTCTTCATCACAAGGAGAAATGTTCCTTTATGTGCTAAATTTTACTTTCAGGATCACGCAACTTTAAAGCTATTAGGGAGGGACTTTCTGTTCCCCTAAAGCTTCTAAACTGCTTCTCCAAGGGTGGTCTGGGACTGGCAATGTGACCATTATCCGGGAGTTTGTCAGAAATGCAAATTCTTGGGGCCCAACCCAGACCTGCAGAATCAAAATCTATAAGAAGTAGGGTCCAGCAATCTGTTTCAACAAGCCCTCCAGTGATGCTGATGCTTGCTGAAGTGTGGGAAGCACTGGGCTACATCTTACCGTTAGCAATTATTAGGAAAACAGATGTTATCACACTATATTCAAAGGCCCTGAAACCGGAGTATTTTAAAGGTACCAATTCTGGCTAGGCATGGTGGCTCATGCCTATAATCTTATCACTCTATAAGGCCAAGGCAGATAAATTGCCTGAGCTCAGGAGGTCAGGACCACACTGAGCAGAGTGAGACCCTGTCTCTACTTAAAATAGAATAATGAGCAGGCATTGTGGTGGGCACCTGTAGTCCCAGCTACTTGGGAGGCTGAGGCAAGAGAATCACTTGAGCCCAAGAGTTTGAGGTTGCTGTGAGCTGTGACACCACAGCACCCTATCAGGGAAGATATAATGAGACTCTGTCTCAAAAAAAAAAAAAAAAAAAAACAACTAAAACTTGGCTGGGCAAGTGGCTCATGCCTGTAATCCTAGCACTCTGGGAGGCCGAGATGGGTAGATGGCTTGAGCTCAGGAGTTCAAACCCAATCTGAGCCGGGTATGGTAGCTCATGTCTGTAATTCCAGCACTTGGGAGGCCAAGGCAGGTGGATTGCCTGTGCTCACAGGTTCAAGACCAGCCTAACCCAAAGTGAGACCCTGTCTTGGGAAACAATAGCTGGGCATTGTGGTGGGTGCCTGTAATCCCAGCTACTTGAGAGGCTGAGGCAAGAGGATCATTTGAACCCAAGAATTTGAGGTTGCTGTGAGCTAAGACACCACGGCACTCTACCAAGAGTAATCAAGTGAGACTCTGTCTCAAAAAAAAAAAAGACCGATCTGAGCAACAGCGGGACACCATCTCTAAAAATAGCCAGGTGCTATGGTGGGCTCCTATAGTCTCACCTAGTTGGGAGGCTGAGGGAAGAGGATCACTGTATCACTTGTGCTCAACAGTTTGAGGTGGCTGTGACTTATGCTGCCATGACACTCTACCAAGGGTGACAAAGTGAAACTATCTCCCCCCCCCAAAAAAAATTCTAAAACTTAGCTAGGCAACATGATATGCACCCATATTCCCAGGTACCAGACAGGCTGAGGAAGGAGGAGGACAGGCCGAGGAAGGAGGATCCTTTGAGCCCAGGAATTTCAGGTTGCAGTAAGCTATGTTGATGCTATTGAATTCTACCTTGGGCAACAGAGCAATAGACTCAAAAAAAACCCTTTTCTTGCCTAACAAAAATGGGTTGTATCCGCAATACAAGGAAAGACCCTCACAATTCTAATATCCTTGTGCTAATTTTGCTGCATGGAATGCTATCCATAAGTTGACTAATTTAAGGAAATTAACACTCATAATCTACACCTCTGATTTTACCAAAACTGAAGAATTAACATACTCACATACTCACTCATACTATGAGCCTTTAAAGTCTTATAATATGATGAACTTACATTCAAAATCTTTTATAAAAGAATAAAAACAGTCTACAGTGTGTCCACAATTCTTGGCCTCTCACTGAGAAGCTGCAAGATGTCCTTGAATAAGATCCTGAACACGGGACAGAATAATCTCATTAGAGCTGCTGCAATTTTCCGGACCATATGGTGGGTCTATAGTCAGAACCCCCGCCACACAGAGAGTCCTCTTCGAATCTCCCTCTTCGGTGATGGGGATGTGGTTCTTCTCAAGCCATTTCTTTAGACTACTCTTTTTTTTTTCCAGATCCTCATGGCTATATGCTTTGCAGTCTCCAGACATGAACAAATCCATCAGCTTCTCCCTCATTGTATGGTCCCCTTCACTCACAGCTTCAACAGTCTGCACAGCATGTCCCATAATTCCAGTGATAGACACACTATCATCTTCAAGGAAGTTCACAAGGACGATACTTTGGAGGAAAAGTAAGTTCAGAGCTGATTTGCGAAAAGAAAAACCTATAAGGGCCCATAAAACTATGAAAGAAGCAATGGAATGAAAGGCATTATCAACCCACACAGGTCACTAGTATAGCAGGGAATGCTCTTCCCTGTTTGAAATTAATCCTCTCACCATCAAATGCTTTCACTTGTTCAATAAGCATTTCCTGATGGTTTTAAAAATCTAAACGTTTTACCCAGCCTAAAGTATATTGTGGAATACAGTTAAAGTATTACTTAGAGAGTAATAAATGCCTCAAATGTGTACTAGAAAAGAAGGCAGGGTACAGATTTAACTTTTAGAGTTAACAAACAATAGGCTTAGTACCTGTAGCACAGTGGCTAGGGCACCAGCCATATACACCAGTGCTGGTGGTTCAAACCCAGCCCGGGCCTAACAAACAACAATGACAACTACAACAAAAAAGTAGCTGGGCATTGTAGCAGGCACCTATAGTCCCAGCTACTTGGGAGGCTGAGGCAAGAGAACTGCTTAAAACCCCCACCAGTTTGAGGTTGCTGTGAGCTGTGATGCCACAGCACTCTACCCAGGAAGACAGCTTGAGACTGTCTCAAAAAAAAAAAAAAAAATTGGCTCGGCACCTGTGGCTCAAGCGGCTAAGGCGCCAGCCATATACACCTAAGGTGGCAGGTTCGAATCCCCAGTCCGGGCCCGCCAAACAATGATGGCTGCAACCAAAAAATGGCCAGGCGTTGTGGCAGGCGCCTGTAGTCCCAGCTACTTGGGAGGCTGAGGCAGGAGACTCGCTTGAGCCCAGGAGTTGGAGGTTGCTGTGAGCGTGATGCCATGGCACTCTACTTAGGGGGATAGCTTAAGGCTCTGTCTCAAAAAAAAAACCCTCTACGCTGTGAAAACAAGGATATATGTTGATTTTACACAAGAGAACGCTAGACTCAGGGAGGTTAAGGCACTCAAGATCATTCAGCTAGGAAGGAGAGGAATCCTGATACAAATTCAAAGCAAAATCTGTTTCACTCCACACTACTACAAAGTCTAGAGGTTAAAAGATCTAGATTTGATTCAAAGTGTTACCAATATGACTTTGAACAAGTCACTTACCTTCCCTAATTTCCATTTTAAAACTAAGGCACTGGATAACATGTGAAAATACAAATGTTGCTTTTTGCTAAACACATAAAATCATGTTAAATAATTTACAACAAAAGAGAAGTGCTAGGGCAGTGCCTGTGGCTCAATGGGTAGGGCACCAGCCCCATATATCAAGGGTGGTGGCTTCAAATCCAGCCCTGGCCAGCTAAAACAGCAGTGACAACTGCAAGAAAAAATAGCCAGGCGTTGTGGCCAGCGCCTGTAGTCCCAGCTACTCAGAAGGCTGAGGCAAGAGAATCCCCTAAGCCCAGGAGTTGAAGGTTGCTGTGAGCTGTGACACCACCACACTCTACCCAGAGTGATAAAGTGAGACACTGTCTCCAAAGAAACAAACAAAAGAAGTGCTTCTTCTAATGAAAATGTTGCAAATAAAACCCTTAAAAACAAAATTTATTCAAGTGTGCACAATACCAAATTATCTGTCATTTTTAAGAATAAGGATTAAATGTTCAGAAGATACTGTATCTTTCGTAGTCATACAACTATTCTTAAATCCCAAGAAGAAATAAACTAATTTTTATATAGAAATATATATATATATATAGAATATATATATAAATAAAACTAATTTTTTTCTTCTAAATCCCAAGAAGAAATAAACTAATAAAAAATAAACAACTGTTTAGTATAAATGATTTTAATCAATAAAACTGCTCATAACTGTATCAACAACTTTGATTAGGCTCGCTTCACAAGGGCTGGTAGAGGTTGTGAGTGGAACTACGGAGGAGGATGGATTACAAATTCATTAACAATTCTGGCAAACACCCCTACTTACTATTCTGTCCGCATAGATGAGGTACTGGATTAAGTCAAGGTCAACATGTTATCATCAGTCATATTAATGATGCAAAAGATAATTCATTTCAAGATTAGGTCTTATTAAAAACAAAACAATGCTCAGTAGAATCTACCAGTCTTTTGACACCAAACCAATTCTTCTGGGATTAAGTTCAAGAGATAATGTAACCTGGGGTTTGTTCTCCAGAAATCACCACTACCTATGCAACTTCTAGAAGCAGCATGCACACAACCGTTTTTCCCTCTGGAAACAGCTGAATCTCAAAGCAGGGAACTGCTCTGTTTTATAAATGCATCTTTTTAAACTATATTAATACAGTGTAAATAAATTACAATTGCAATTATTTCCCACTGGTATTAAGTCTAAGTTTAAAAGCAATAAACACATCAAACAAACCCAAAAAAAATTTGAAATAAAAATAATTTCAGAAGAATCATACAAAAAAAAGTCTTTAAATAAATAATGCGGTGTTTACCTGACATTCAAAAAAAAAAAAAGAGAGAGAGAGAGAAACAGATACTGGTGGAAGTAAGTGAAATAATTAATTATAATCCCCAATGTTGTTTTTATTTTAGTCAACTTATTAAAGATTTTCATTAAATGTCATTTTACTGAATTTTTCTGAATTACATCTTTCACCTTAAGCATTTTGACATTTCCATCAACTTTCTAAAAGTGAGGGTGGATTGTTTTTCTGTGTTTTTAACAGACGTGCCTCTCAAAAGACTAAATTAGATAAAAACTGATGGGAGAAAGCAACTATCAACCTCCCCTGCTGGTCAGCACCCGCGAGTGGGCGACAACCTTGAGGAATTTACATCAGACGGTGGTGGAAGGAAAACACGATTCCTCCACGTACGGGGACACCTGTCAACTTTTTACTTTACAGACCTATGTAACATAATGATTATTTTCTAACTTCCATGAAAAATCATGAGTCTATTTTTCTATTTCTCCCAAAATAGCAGGATTCTCCTCAGGGGTCGGAATGGTCTTTGCCTTCCCGCACGGAAGGCTCACTGTCCCGCCGCCCTGGCTGTGTCCCCAGGACGGGGTATTTCCCTGCCCCCCGACAGGCCCGCGCGCATCACACTCGGCTCGCAGCCAAGCGCCCGGACAGGCCGCCGCCGCCGCCCGGCGAGGGTCCGCACCACGGGGACGGGGGGCTCGGCCCGCCGCCCGCGCAGCCCCTTTGTGCGGCCACCCGCCCCCGCCAGCCCCGGCCACGTCCTCCCCGGGGCGGGCTCCCGTGGGAGCCGGGTGAGGGCCGGGGTCGGCCCGGGGCCCGCGGGGGAGCGGGGGCCCGGCCGGGCGTCCTCCCGGGCCCGGCGGCCTTACCCGCGGCGGGGGGCGGCTGTGCCGCGTCGGCGGCCGCCAGGGTGACGGCGCCGTCCCTCCAGACGCGGATGTCGGCGGCCGAGCGCGCGCGGCGGCGGGCGGCGGCGGCGCGCAGGGAGCCGCAGCACTGGTAGCACACGGCCCACGCCTGCTCCTCGTTGATGGGCTGGTTATAGAGACACAGGATTTCCTGCAGGCTCAGCGCGTCCTGCGGGCCCCCAGTCGCTCCGGCGGCCGTCCCGGGCTCTGCAGGCCCCTCGCTTCCCGCCGGCTCCCCGCCGCCCGTGGGGCCGGCCGGCTGAGCCATCCCGTGAGTCGCCACTGCGCTCGGCCGCGGCGCCGGTGCCGGCGTCTCCTCAGCTCCGCAGCATCGTCTCCGCGCGCCGCCGCCCACCCCGGCCGCGCGCGCCGCTGCTGCTGGGACCGGGCGGGTCCGAGGTCAGGGCCTCGGCGGCGTAAGCGAGGAGGGCGGCGAGGACGCAGCAGCCGTCCGGACCAGGCCGCCGCCGGCCGGTAGCTACGCGATGGCGTCCGCCCGTCTCGCCCCGCCTCGCGCCGCCCCGCGCCCGCCCCTCAGGAGGGCCGCACGGATAGGGGGACGAGCTGTCCTCAGGGTTCGCGCAGGCCGGCGGGGACCGCGCGACACCGGGGAGTCGCCAAGTGGAAAGCAGCGAAGAGCGAGGGGACACGCGTTTTGGAGCGGCGACGCCCGGTGTGGAGCGGACGCGGAGGCCTGCCCGGTGGGGCCTCGTGAGGGTGGAGACGCGGGGCCCGGGAGGGCGCCAGGGGCGCCGGATCTGGGGGCGTGGCGCGCGCTCGGGGCCGCAGGGTCGCGGAGACGCAGACAGGGCCTCCCCGGGTCCTCCCTAAAAATCAGGAAAGTCACGGGCGTTGGTTCCTCTCGGACCTGGCTTGCAAAAGCTGTAATTAAGAACTGGAACCCACCCAAGAGTGGATTCCCTAGAAAAAGGGCTGCTGGACCGCTCCGGCTTCTCGACTGCAGGGGCCTCCCTTAGAACCTGGACGCGGTTTTTCCTGACCACCTGCAGCTGGACAGCTCCGGTCCCTCCTCTACGCCGAGCTAAAATGTAAGCCCCAGAAGGACAAGGATCTTTACGGGTTTTGCTCACTGACTTGGGAAAGCTAAGATCGTGGTCTGGATTTAGGCACCTGGTACATAATTTGCAGATGTCAGTCTCAGCGTCCTTCCGTATTCATTTGTAACATTAGTACAATCCCCTCACTGAGATAATCTCTCTAATAAACACACTCATCATAGCCCAGTTAACCCAGTTTGCTCAGGTGATGTGGACTTGATATCATAGTCACAAAAATGAACTGAAGGTAATTAGCCATAGAATGAAAGAAAGAAATAATCCCAGGGCCCCACTGAACCTATAAAGTGTGCAGTGAAACATATATATACATACATATATATATACACACACACATATATATATATATATATATATTTTTTTTTTGAGACAGAGTTTCAAGCTGTCTTCCTGGGTAGAGTACCATGGCGTCATAACTCACAGCAACCTCCAACTCTTGGGCCCAGGCAATCCTCTTGCCTCAGTTTTTCTATTTTTTAGTAGAGCTGGGGGGGGGGGTCTCACTCTTGCTCAGGCTGGTTTCAAACTCAGGCAATGCACCTGCCTCAGTCTCCCAGAGTGCTAGGATTACAGACGTAAGCCACAGCACCTGGCCCAAATAGATAATTTTTAATCCAATGATCACCCATGGGTAAATGAGTTTAATTGGTAACATTCTACTCTGAAGCTACCTCTGAGTGAAAATACTACAGTGTACTGTAGTATGTACTTCCTACTAAATAAGAAGTGTGTTAAGTACCAATAAACCTTTTAGGGCACAGTTTTATGTGCAATATTAAAAATTGCACTCTCCCACAATCACATCTAGAAATTGCAGTAGAAATTACAACAGGCCGTTGTTAATACTTAAGATACTACCGTAAATACCAGAAATGGGGAGAAAAGAAAACAACAAAAGGACATAAAGGAAGAGTAAGAAGTTGAAAGAGAGGGGAGAAAAAAGATTCCTAGGCACCTTATTGTAAATTCACTGCAAGAGATACAAAACAACCCCTTAAAGTAGCATCACTTAATTATGAGTTCATCACTGTATTTGTAGACATGCAGATCTAATTCTTACGTATGAAACTATGTACATAATACACATATATATTCATCATTTTGATTTAAAACATAGACAAACATTCCCAAGTGTTGCTATATTAAAAGGTTAGATCCTGGGGCAGAGTGCACACACTCTAGAGGTGGGTGGATAGCCTGAGCTCAGGAGTTTGAGACCAGCCTGAGCAAGAGCCACACCAAATCTCTACAGATAACAGGGCGATGTGGTGGGTGCTGGTAGTCCCAGTTACTTGAGAGGCTGAAGCAAGAGGATCACTTGAGCCCAAGAGTTTGAGGTTGCTGTGAGCTATGAGGCCATGCCACTCCACCAAGGGCCACAAAGTGAGACTGTCTCATGAAAATACAAAAGACTTAAATTAGATTGAACAATCCCCGGAACAGCCAAATGGCCTCCTTTTCTGGACAATGCTACCATCTTCTGGCTGTACAGGATATTGCTGTCCCGTTGCACTTACTGTGGATAACTACAGGCAAAAACATTTTTTGACATTGCCTTACTCCCAAAAGACAAGTGAAGTGAATTTATACTGGGAGGAACCTATGAAGCATTCACTTGCTGGCACAATGGAAGGAAGGAGGAACGAAGTTGAAATGAGGAAAAGGAAATAGATCCAAATTTCATCTGAAATGTTATCTTGGCTGGGTGTGATGGCTCAGCCTGTAATCCTAGCACTCTTCAAGGCTGAGGTGAGTGGATTGCTTGAGCTCATGAGTTCAAGACCAGCCTGAGCAAAAAGTGAGACACCCCCCCCCCCGTCTCTACTGAAAATAGGAAAACAGAGAGGAAATAGAAAAACAGGAATGAAAAACAAAGAGGATCTGACGGTGCCTGTGGCTCAGTGAGTAGGGCGCCGGCCCCATATCCCAGGGGTGGTGGGTTCAAACCTGACCCCAGCCAAACTGCAACAAAAAAATAGCCAGGCATTGTAGCAGGTGCCTGTAGTCCCAGCTACTCGGGAGGCTGAGGCAAGAGAATCACCTAAGCCTAAGCGCTGGAGGTTGCTGTGAACTGTGATACCACAGCACTCTACCAAGGGTGACAAAGTTAGACACTGTCTCTAAAAAAGAAAAAGAAAAACAAAGAGGATCATTTGACCCCAAGTTGGAGGTTGCTGTGAGCTGTGACACCATGACACTCTATCCAGGGTGACAGCTTGAGTCTCTGTCTCAAAAATAAGTAAATAAAATAAAATGTTATCACTAAAAGTTGCATTCTTAACAAATTTACAGTAATAGGATTTTTTTCTCTCTTAGGTGATAAACAGATTTTGAGAGGGAAAACATCACTGAATTACAGGAAAATTATATAAAAAGGGCTTTTTTTGTCCAAGTACAAATTTATGGCCATTATCTATGATATTTAAGATAAATCTTTTGCCTTTGTGAGCTTACATGTAATTAAGATGAGAGATGACAAGTAGAATATTATTTGATCCTTCTCTGAACAGGATAAAAGGAAAATATTAAAAGTCCTAGCTATCTTCTATCATGAGTCTAGTTGTTACATAACCTGAACTATCTGATACTTTTTTATGTAAAGACAGCTTAGGCTGGGCACAGTGGCTCACGCCTACAATCTTAGCACTCTAGAAGCAGTGGATCTCCTGAGCTCAAGAGTTCCAGACCAGATTGAGCAAGAGCAAGACCTGGTCTCTACTAAAAATAGAAAAACTTAGCGGGACCTGGTGGCAGCACCTATAGTCCCAGCTACTCAGGAGGCTGAGGCAAGGGGATTGCCTAAGCCCAAGAGTTTGAGGTTGCTGTGAGCCATGATGATGCCACAACATTCAACCCAGGGCACAAAGTGAGACTCTGTCTCAAAAATAAAATAAAATACAGTGTATTGTAACTCCACCGTCCATCATCACCATGTTCTGTAAAAGTACCTGCTGACAACTCAAGAGCTACCAGAGGTTGATAACGTTCTCAAAGGGTTTGAACAACCCTATGGAATAAATTGGCACCTTCACATTTTCTCATTTTCAAATTCAAAGACTCAAATGCCTTTATGTTCAGTATATTTTGTTCCAATTTTTAGTTATTGGTTTTATTTTTACTTATGATTTCACTACTTTTTAAAAATTGCTCTATGTAGTTAAAAAGTCTGAATAATTCAAATCAACATTTGAATGTGTGTTTGGAAGTGCTGTGAAATCTGAGAAAAACGACATGTGTTACTCTGAATATAATTTTAGTTGTCATTGATTTTTCAGTATTTATTAAAAATGGAAATCTTGGAATTTTTTCTTATATTTACTTATCATTTTTGCTGAATAAACGCACTTCATGCTTCATACTCTGGATGTGCTGGCTGAGCTGCTGAGTCTTCCGGGAGCACGGCCTTCAGGGTGCATAATCTGTCTATGCAGCCCAACCTTATCCCAGACATTCCCAGACAAGTGCTCCTAAGAGGAACATTCACCTAGAAAAGTGTGTCAAAAAGGGAAAAAAATAGAACAGCATATTTTTTCAATGTTATAACCTCAATTTTCATTGCCCACAATTATAATACCTCATACGTCTATAGTGATATTTTATGATAGTACTTTCAAGGTGCTTCTTTGCTGTGGTGCATTTTACAAGGGTACATGTTAAATCTACTAAGTGTAGAATATAAATATCTTAACACAATAA
>CAUYTI010044715.1:0-43120 GCA_963575145.1 Galago senegalensis | reverse complement strand
GAACAGAATAGAGAGCCAAGAGATGAATCCAGCCACCTACCATTATCTGATCTTTGACAAGCCAATTAAAAATATTGAGTGGGGAAAAGATTCCCTATTTAACAAATGGTGCTGGGCTAACTGGATGGCGTCCTGTAGAAGACTGAAACTAGACCCATGCCTTTCACTGTTAACTAAGATAGACTCTCACTGGATTAAAGATTTAAACTTAAGACATGAAACTATGAAAATACTAGAAGAAAGTGTAGGGAAAACACTTGAAGAAATCAGCTTGGGCAAAAAAATTTATGAGGAGGACCCCTCAGGCAATTGAAGCAATGTCAAAAATACACTTTTGGGACTGGATCAAACTAAAAAGTTTCTGCACAGCCAAGAACACAGTAAATAAAGCGGGTAGACAGCCCTCAGAATGGGAGAAGATATTTGCTGGTTATGTCTCTGACAAAGGTTTAATAACCAGAATCCACAGAGAACTCAAACATATTAGCAAGAAAAAAACAAGTGATCCCATCTCAGGGTGGGCAAGGGACTTGAATAGAAATTTCTCTAAAGAAGAGAGGCACATGGCCTACAGACATATGAAAAACTGCTCTCCATCCTTAATCATCAGAGAAATGCAAATCAAAACCACTTTGAGGTACTACCTAACCCCAGTAAGATCAGCCCATTTCACAAAACCATGCTGGTGTGGATGTGGAGAAAAGGGAACACTTCTACACTGCTGGTGGGAATGCAAATTAATTCGTTCCTTTTGGAAAGACATCTGGAAAATACTGAGAGAACTAAAAAGAGACCTGCCATTTGATCCTGCAATTCCTTTATTAGGTATATATACAGAAGACCAAAAATTGAATTACAACAAAGATATTTGTATCAGAATGTTTATTGCAGCCCAATTCATAATTGCTAGGTCATGGAAGAAGCCCAAATGCCCATCAACCCACGAATGGATCAATAAATTGTGGTATATGTACAGCATGAAATATTATACAGCACTGAAGAAGGACAGAGACTTTACCTCCTTCATGTTTATATGGATGGAACTACAAAATGTTCTTCTCAGTAAAGTATCTCAGGAATGGAAGAAAAAGTATCCAATGTACACAGTCCTATTTTGAAACTAATTCATAGCTTTTATAGGAATGTCATAACCTAATTATAGCCTTAGAATATGGGAAGGGGGTGGGAGAAAGGAGGTGAGGGGGTGGATGGGAGGTGATTGGTGGGGTCACCTCTATGGTTTATCTTACAAGGGTACAAGTGAATCTTTCTAAAAGCAGAGTATGAATGTCTTAACTCAATGACTAAGAGAATGACATGAGGGTTATGTTAACCAGTTTGATGAGAGTATTTCAAAATGTATATGAAAACAGCACATTGTACCCCATGATTGCACTAATGTACATAGTTATGCTATAAGAAATAAAAAGAAAAAACAAACAAACAAAAAACCATTTGTAAGTGGGTGCGGTGGAGCACGTCTGTAATCCTAGCACTCTGAGAGGCTGAGGCAGGTGGACTGCTTGAGCTCCAGAGTTGGAGACCAGCATGAGCAAGAGTGAAAACTCCCCTCCCATATCTCTAAAAAAAATAGTCGAGTATTGTGGCAGGTGCCTGTAGTCCCAGTTACTCTGGAGGCTAAGGCAAGAAGTCCGCTCTAGCCCAAGAGCTTGAGGCTGCTATGAGCTATGATGCCACAGCACTCTACCCAGGGAGACAGAGTGAGACTCTGTCTCAAAAAAAAAAGAAAAAGAAAGAAAGGAAAAGAAAGAAAGAAAGGAAAAGAAAGAAAGAAAGAAAAGAAAATGGCCCAGCACTGGTAGCACAGTGGTTACAACACCAGCCACATACACCAGGGCTTGGGAGTTCAAACTCAGCCTGGGCCTGCTAAACAACAATGACAACTACAATAAAAAATAGCCGGAGCATTGCAGCAGGTGCCTGTAGTCCCAGCTACCTGGGAGGCTGAGGCAAGAGAATTTCTTAAGACTAAGAGTTAGAGGTTGCTGTGAGCTGTGATGCCATAGCACTCTACTGAGGGTGAGATAATGAGACTCTGTCTCAAAAAAAAAAAATTACCATTTGTATCTGCTTCAAATCAATATATTAAGGGCAACTTGAGTCTGTGCTCCTGGGTACAGTCCTCTAACTTGGCCCAAATAAACTCTCTACTTATATTAATTTTGCTTCAGTATTTTTGCTTAGAGATGACACAACTCATAACAGAAGGTGTAGACACCAAGGGTTATCGTCACTATCCTCAGTGGACTGCACGAAGTCGCTGCTTCTCTCCTTTGACATGGCTACTTCCTCTTAAATCCCCAGAAGACAGACAGAGATGACACCCAGTTCCTGCTTTCTTTTCTCCTTCAGGACACCAAGCCACAGATTGCCTCTCTTCTTGAATAGGAATATTATGAAGGATGGTCGTGGTGGCTCACCCCTGTAGTCCTAGCACTCTGGGAGGCCTAGGCAGGTGGATTGCTTGAGCTCAGGGGTACAAGACCAACCTGAGCAAGAGTGAGACCCCATCTCAAATTTTAAAAAGAAAAAGAAAGAAAAAATGTTGTAAAGAAGTAATCAAGCAAAAATTCTAATAACATAGAGAAAAAGGTAAAGATGGAAGGGTATTTCAGGCTTTTGTGCCTGCCTCTTGTAATTTATAGAAATTATTTCATGGGGAATAGAACATCTCAAGCCAACAGTTCTATGCTTTTCTGGTGACAACCTGTTGGATATGTCTGCTCCATGACGGAGGCAGCAAATGGCCAAGCCATCCCCTTGCCTGCTCTGCAGCTGTGTGCAGCTCTCCTGAATCCACAGGCCTTAGTCTCTTGCGTCAGCCAGGATCCCAGCAGGAGGTAGATGCCACATTCTAATTTGGATGAATGAGGGAAGGTCTGATAAAGTGTCTTAGGAAGGCATGGGGCAGGTGGAGGGAAAACAGGAGAGTAAAAAGAGGCCAGTGATGGGAGTTGTTACCTTTCCCATAGCCAAGGGGATTCGGGCAGCACAGAGTCATATAGAGAGGGTGCCTCAAGAGGACCTTCTATCAAGAGACCCAGCCAGCCTAGGATGACCTGGTGGGAGGGGGCTGGAGAAATAAAAATCCCAACCTCGTTCTCATTCCTCTCTCCATGGTCCTCTCAGTTCTGCTCTTGGGCTCCACGCCACTGGAAGGCGGAGGGCATGGGAGCCTTTCATGTGGCCCATGGAGGGTCGCAGAGGGGCGGGGAGGTGGGGGAATGTTAGAGAGTGGGTCTACAGAGGCAGATAGACGACATTTGGCTTATTATCTCTCTTCTGGAGGCTGCAGTCCTCTCCACTTGGCCTTGCTGACTCCATGGCTGTCTCCCCTTCTGAGCCATTTTCTACCTGCTTAGGTACCACAGTGATCTTTCTGAAAAGTAGATCCGAACCAATCACGCACTTAGTTTATGTTGGCATAAAGAACTAGACTCCTTAGCTGGCCATCAAGACTCCTCCCAGTGCAGGTCCTGCTGACCTTCTAGAAGCTGTGTGCCTCATGGGAGGCAAGTCCTAGGCTCAGCACAAAAGGCTGGGTTAAGATCACTCCAAGCTAGTGTGATCTGAGAGGCCAAACTGGCTGATATCCCTTAATCAGCTAAGATGGACTCTAAGGTTAAGGAAACAAAAGTTACCTATGGGTTGTGCTCAGGGCCCAGCTGGCATGGAAAATAGCTAAATTCCTATGGCTACAATAAAAACTATACTCTTGCTGAACTATCTAAAAATAGCAGCTATCAGACTCCTCCTAACTCTGATTTACAATCCAGGCCACTATAACTGTGATTAGACAAATGATTACATTCTTTTCTGAAAAGTAGCTGCTAAACATGTATGATTCTGCTGTGTAATATGGACCCCGAGAGGCACAAGGACCCCATCTGCTCCTTTTCTCCTCAAAGAGAGAACACCCCAGTACACGCAGGAGACTCTTTCTTGTTTGCAAACTAATATCACCAATAAAGCTCTCCCTCCTATTAGACAGCCATCTGGTGGTCTTCTGAGCGATGCTAGTCCTAATGTCCTATTGAAAATAGTTTCTAGTGCCCCATGCTGAAATTTTCATGCCCATTTCTAGTTATGCTCTTAATGAGAAAATACTGACCTTTCCCCTCCTTCTTTCCACCGGGCACTCCCTGGCACAAGTTCTCCCTGTCTAATTATGTGCTTGTTTAGGAATTACAGAGACTGACTCTAGAAACAATCCAGACTTCCACCAGATCATCTCAAGATAAATAGCCTTCAAACTGGCCCAGCCCATTCACAATAATTTGAGATAGTCATCAGGACAAGTCACCCGGACCAGCACCTCCTCGTCACGCCTGCATGCCCTTCATACCAAATTCCCATTTTGAAACCCCTTCCCTCAGCCCAAGACTTCAAGATGGTTTCTGTGAAGCATGAACTGTGGCCGTTTCCCCACTGCTGGCTCAGGAATAAAGTCACTGTCCTTTCGCTATAGCTTGTCCTTGTTACCGGCTTCTGCAAGTGGTGAGTAGCCGAGCTGCACTCGATTACACCAGTCCCTCAGTTATGCTCAGGTGTGGGCAGGTGGCACACTCCAGGCCAATGGAACTCAAGGGGAATCTGCTGGGAGCTTCTGAGCAAGGTTTCCTTTTTGGTAGAAAGAGATGGCATTTCCTCCTAACTTGGAAGCTGTGCTGCCTGGAATCATAGCAGCTGTTTTACCACTGTGAGGGCAGCCAGCCTGAGAGCAAAGACAAGCAAGAGCTGGGTCCATGATGAGATCAAGGAGTTGGTGACTTGACCAGTCTGGGAGCCATGTACCTCTAGGTATCTAGGTGCCAGGTCTAATAAATTGTTCTTAATGTTTAACCCAGTTCAGCTGAAAGTATCCTAACTTAATTGTTGGGGCCTGCAGAAACCAGCTCCCAAAATACTGCACTTTGATATGCTGACTCGGAGAAGAAACCTCAGGGTCTCTCTGATCTCTCCCCAACCTCCCCCCAACTCTCCTAAAGTAGGGATGAAATTGTTCTTGGAAGTTTCTTTATCTGCTCAAAGTCTCCACCTGCCAAAAAGAACAATAGAACATTATTATTTTTTTTTTTGAGACGGAGCCTCAAGCTATCCCCCTGGGTAGAGTGCAATGGCATCACGCTCACAGCAACCTCCAACTCCTGGGCTCAAGTGAGTCTCCTGCCTCAGCCTCCCAAGTAGCTGGGACCACAGGCGCCCATCACAACACCTGGCTATTTTTTGGTTGCAGCCGTCATTGTTGTTTGGCAGGCCCAGGCCGGATTTGAACCTGCCACCTTAGGTGTATGTGGCTGGCACCTTGGCCACTTGAGCCACAGGCACTGAGCCATAATATATATATTTTAAAATTTCAACATAAGTATAAGGTGATCAGACGTCCCACTTTTGGTGGGACAGTCCTGATTTTTAACAATTTGTCCTGCGTCCCGTGGCATTTAAAAAAAGTCCCGATTTTTTGAAAGAATGCATGACAAGCTAGAGAACAATGAGACAACAGGAAGGGAATATACGGTTTTTGGCTGCTGAAGAGGTTAATGTAACTCCATTTGGGAATGAAGAGGTTAATGTAACTTCATTTGGAAATGAAAAGGCTAATGTAAACTCCCTACTCCCCTCCTGGGCAAGGTCGCCCAGGTGGATGGGCACCCTACTCCTTTGAGCCACAGGTGCCACCCTATAAATAATTTTTTTTAATGTATTATATTTGTAAATTGTACTTATGTTGAAATTAAAAATATGTATATTACAATACTATTTTTGCATTCTATGAAAATTTTTGTTGGTCCATATAGACCAAATTTTTAATTAAGAACACTACCACCCCCCCACCTCCCCCCCCCAAATCAATGGTGTCCCACTTTACCAATGTTAAAATCTGGTCACCTTATCCTAGACCTACATCTAAACTCCCTCTGGTGGCCAGCCTACTCCAAAGGATGGCCATTCTAGCTCACAAAGCTTTCTCAACATTTTAGGGGTCATAGTAACTCCACAGTCCCCTACAAAGCCATTTTTTTTTAAACTTTAAAATTTGAACCATTAACCCTGGTTTTCTTAGATAGCACAGGATCCATCCCTGAAATGCAGAAAAACAAGGAGGGGGGTGGTTTGAAGATCTCTCAGGTGCCCACATGGCCATGCCTCTTTGGAGGCTTTAAGGATCGTCTTAGCCAAGGTGTGCCCTTATAAACTCGGGGCCTGTTTGCTGCTGCACAGCAAGTTACCATTGTGCCTTATGATGTCTCCACGGAGCCACAGGTTAGGGCCCAGTTGAGCTCCATAACTGTAGCCAGTCGTGGAACTATACAAACAGTCACTCACTCTTTCACACACCCCTTATTTGCAGAGGCTAAACAATTCCTCCTTTTTACTTTCACGGAGGCCCCCTGCCTTGTAGAGGCTCCCTTCCTCTTCCTGTTTCTTTCTGCCCCTCTTACTGAGGCCCCCTGACTCATTGGAGGTCAATTCCTTTTCCTGTCTCTTCTTACTGAGGCTCCTGCCTCAAGAAGGTGATCAAGCTCCTCTTCCACCATTTGTAGTGGGCTTTACTAGTATTACACCCCTTTTTAATCCAGTTTTTATCTTAGTCCGGATGTGCTCTTTCCCCATATGTTCATTCCTCTGTAGGTGAGCTGCTGCTGTAGAGGATGGCCATGGGACCTCCCCTCCACTGTGCCCAGGCCCCTCTCTATGTAATCTGCACAGGAGCACTCCTAGGGAACGGCATCAGTCAGGGTGCTGGCAAGTACCCGTAAGGGGTGCTGCACTTGGTGTGGGGAAGCCCCCAGAGTCTCTTGGTTCCAATCCACATGCTCGTTTCCCTGGTCAGGGAACCAAAAATGTTGCAGGAAAATGGCAAATTAAAACAGACAGACACTTATACCAACAATATAGAGAAAGGAACCATTAATTGCCTGCGGGAACTCAGGCGCCTCAAGGCATAAAATGCTGAGTTCTGGGGAACAGTTTTTTTTCCACACTCTTTTATACCATTTTTTCCCCTTCAGTTCAATATCAGCTACATACGTTACATACGTAATTATGGCTACATATGTTAGAAGCCAGTGCATCGTTACATGTTACAGAGTCTTTTTTTCTTTTCTTTTCTTTTCTTTTTTTTTTTTTGAGACAGAGTCTCAAGCAGTCACCCTGGGTAGAGTGCCATGGTGTCACAGTGCAAGCAACCTCAAACTCTTGGGCTTAAGCCATTCTCTTGCCTCACAGAATCTTTTTTTCTTTTTCTTTTCAAGGTCATTTTATCTCAGTATTAAGTTTGTTCTTCTGCAGCTTCCTGCTACTTTCTCAGGATCACTAAGAAGTGTAAGATATTTTTCTTCTTCCTCACTCTCATTACAAACAAAAAAATAACTCAAAGCTGGGCATGGTTGTGTCATGCCTGCAGACCCAGAACTTTGGAGTCTGAGGCAAGTGGATAATAGTGGGTGATATAGTGAGACCTCATTTCTACAAAAAATTTTAAAAATCACCTGGGTGTGGTGGCACACACCTGTAGTCACAGCTACTTGGGAGTCTGAGGCAGGAGGAGCCTGGGAGTTAGAGGCTGCAGTGAACTACTATCATGTCACTGCATTCCAGCCTGGGCAGTAGAGCAAGACCCTATCTCTAAAAAAAAAACAATAATAACTCAAAATGGATTACAAATTTACATGTAAAGCTAAACCTATAATAATTCTGGAATAAAACAGGAAAAAATTTGTCACTGGCTTGGCGCCTGTGGCTCAAGTGGCTAAGGTGCCAGCCACATAAACCTAAGGTGGCAGGTTCGAATCCAGCCCAGGCCCGCCAAAACAACAATGATGGCTGCAACCCAAAAATAGCCAGGTGTTGTGATGGGCACCTGTGGTCCCAGCAACTTGGGAGGCTGAGGCAGGAGACTCGCTTGAGCCCAGGAGTTGGAGGTTGCTGTGAGCTGTGATGCCACAGTTCTCTACCCAGGGGGACAGCCTGAGGCTCTGTCTCAAAAAAAAAAGTTTTGTCACTTAGGTTAAACAAAACTTTTTAGATATCATATAAAATGTATGATCTATAAAATAAAAATGATGGATTGGACATAATTAAAATTAAGAAGTAAGCCAGGCAGAGTGGCATGTACACCAGTAGTCCCAGCTACTTGGAAGTTTATAGCCCCAACTTGTCTCTAAAAACAAACAAACAAGCAAACAAACAAAAGGCTCAGCACCCATAAGTCAGTGAATAGGGCACTGGGCACATTCACTGAGGCTGGCAGGTTTGAGCCTGGATCAGGCCTGTTAAACAACAGTGACAACTGCAACCAAAAATAGCCAGGCATTGTGGCAAGCACTTGTTATTCCAACTACTTGGGAGGCTGAGGCCAGAGAATTGCTTAAGCCTAAGGGTTTGAGGTTGCTGTGATCTTTGATGCCATGGCACTCCACCGAGGGCTACAAAATGAGACTCTGCCTCAAAAAAAAAAATAGTAAATGAAGAAATGATAATAATAATTAAGAACGTTTGCTCTTAAAAAGACACTTTTACTTTATTGCTCCTAGTAGAGTTCTATGGCCTCATAACTCCCAGCAACCTCAAACTCTTAGGCTGAAGTGATTCTGTTGCCCCAGCCTCCTGAGTAGCTAGGAGGCACCTGCCACAAAGCCTGGCTAGTTTTTTTTAGAGACAGGGTCTTGCTCTTGCTCAGGCTGGTCTCAAACTCCTGAGCTCAAGTGATCATGATCCACCTGCCTTGGCCTCCCAAAGTGCTAGGATTACAGGTATGAGCCACCACACTTGTCTAGAAAGACACTTTTAAGAGAATGAAAAGATGAGTCACAAATTGGGAAGAAATATTTGCAAAACATGTATAGAGACAAAGAGCAAATCCCTTCATCTTCTAAAGGTTCACAGAAAATAACTGACAAAAGGCAGATTAATAGGAAGGAAAGTATACAAAATTAATGTTCATGGGGGTAGGGAAATCACAGAGTGATTATTCCCACCCCTCTAATGTGATATAGAAGCTTATGCTCTTTTTTATAATGGAGGGAGGAGATGGGACTATAGATACTTCTTTTGAAGGGCAGTAAATGATTATTAGGGAGAATTAAGGGACCGGGAAGACAGAAATTAATTTGTAAATGATTTTTTTTGAAATTTGAATGACCCCCAGATGCAGGCATGATTTTGTGAAAAAAAATCCATCCATATGGTTCCATTTTTGTCTTCTTTTCTGTAATAGATAAAGAGATTTCAGGGAGGGGAATAGAAAGCAATTGTGTTTCTTCTAATAAGAAGGAAATTCTGGAGAGACTCCTTTCTTGAGCTTGAGGTAAGAGTGGAGTACAAGACAAGTGTAAAAATACTTTGACACTGAAGCTTAATACTGAGGCTTTCAATTTTTAAAACCACTCAGCATGCTTAAGCAACATATTTTGAGGAATCACTTTTTTGTACCCCGCCATTCCCCCATCTGAAACTTCCCTTGACGTATCTCATACTAAAAGCTGAGTTGATGTCTATGGAGAGAAAAATCAAGTTAATAGTGGAGTGGCAAAGTGTCCTATTAAACCAGCCTGCCATTTCTGAAAATAGGATTTTCCAATTAAACTGTTATGTCTCATTTCAGGAGATGGCATTTCAGATGGACTCTCAGTCAGAAGAAAAACAAGTTGATGTTTATAATAGTCTATAAACCAGTTTCCTTAAACTCTGGAGGGCAGTCAGTTGAGGTCTCTAGATGTTAGACTCAATGCATCTCTAGTTAAAGTGGAAATAGGCAATGGCAGAAAGTAGTTATATAAAAGCTTCAGCTTGCAGAGCCTTGGGGGAAAGGTGTTGCAATTTCAATGAGCCCACATTAGAAAAATGAAAAAAAGAAATTTGAAACATAAGTTTGGAGGCCTAGAAAGAATTCAGGATTTAGTCCAAATTATAGGCAAATAATAAAAAGTCAAAAATAATGGTCAGGGCTAGAATCTAATAATAGGGTATTATAGTTTCTTCTGAAACATAATGTTTTTCTCTCTCATCCTCCTTTCCTATGAAGGATAAATCATAGTAAGACCAATGTATTTGTAAAATAAGTTTTAGTCTCATTATACTTGGCTTGATTACTTGCATCAAGAGCAGCAAGAATAGTGATTGCTCATGTAGGCTCTTTTTAAGTTGGCTTTGGTGGACATTTTTCATAAAAAATCTCACATTAGACTTTTTTTTTTAAAATAAGAGGAAGGGCTTTATTCAGTGGCCAGGAGTTTATGGCATAGAAGAATTCCAAATGACCATGCTCCCTGACTAGCTTGGTCTTTCCCTTTTTATCAACAGTCAAAAAGTTCTAACCTGACACTCCCTGTGTCTCTGGGCAACCAGAGAAAGCCGGACATCTCCAGTGGCAGACACTGGCAGAATAGATCTGGGATGGTAATGCAGGCCCCATGAGCAAAGGGTATGCCTGAGGCAGTACCGGCCTGGGCAGAGTGGAGGACAGAGAATGGAAGACTCATGCATAGAGACAGCATACTCCCAGGGTGGGGCTGAACCCAGACGGCTTTAGTGAGCCTAAGAAACACCTAGCCCTCAGGGGATCATAGCTGAAACAAAGGCTGGCAGGCTGAGGCTCTGAGCCAAGTGTGAGCTCCAACTGCACCTGCCCCAATACAGACTGCAGGGGAAACAGAAACACCAGCTCTGGGCAGTAGCATAGACTGGGTCTGAGTTGCAGTTTCTATGAACTCAAACACTAGCTGGTCTGTAGGGGGATATAGCCAGGACAGAATCACAAATTCTGCGCAAATATAAGTGTCAGCAACATCAATCAGGGGCGGGGCTGGAAGTGAGTGAGCCGCCCCACCTTCCATTAACCACCTGAGGTTGTCAGGCCTCAGCTTCCCCTGCCAGATGGTGGCAGAGTGCAGAGGCCTGGCCAAGGAGACATGAGATCTCTCTGTGACTCAGGCAGGCTCAAACCCCTGGAGCATCTGCTCATTGAGGGAAACTGGGTCATAGCCCTGTAGGGTTACCAGTGACTGGTGTGACAGAAGTGCAAGGTGGGGAAGGAGGCATCAACTTTCCCAGACTAATTCGTTTGCTGGGGGGGGTCCTTCTGACTCCATGGAACACCAGAATGATTCATACTTGAGCTGCCAGCGGACGCCTGGTATCTAGTTGCCAGAGACCTTTTGAACTCCCTCACTTGAGCCTGGGTGCTGACTGGGACAATGGATTTTGATCTCTCAAACTGGACCAATCACCCAAGGACTATCCAAAGTGGTACCCTGCCTGTGTGGTTGTGGGAAAGTTTGATTTTCCTTTTCCAGTTGTTGCCCATGGGAGGTGGGGTGACTTAATTGCTGGTATTTCTCCACAGCTGAGACTTCAACCCAGAGTAACTGATTCACTAGGGTAGGACAGAGACCAGCTGAAAACAAGACAGAGCCAGTTAGCCCCACCACACCAAGTAAGTCCCCAGTGTCTCAGGCCGTAGCACTGTAACAGTCCTTTGCAAAGCTCTAGGGGAAAAAGTATAGACACCAGTCACAGCTCTTGGGCAAAGGGCTGGTTAATCACTACTCCAGGAAGCCCCCAACCCAACTTCACCTTATCTGCTCATCTAGCCAAATGGTGTAAAATAATCATGGGGCGGAATCAGCGGAAAAACTCTAGTAACACAAATAACCAGAGTAGATTAACTCCCCCAAGGAACATTATGGTGGACACAACTGAAGATCCTATTCATAGACAAATGACTGAGATGTCAGAAATCGAATTCAGAGTTTGGATTCCAAATAAGATTAATAGAAGGAGGGAAAATGGAATTAGAAATTAAAGGAGCATTTCAAAAGTTGTCTCAATTCAATAAATTCAAAGACAAAATCACAAAAAATTTGACATACTGAGATAAGAATTTGCAGCCCTCAAAGATGTGAGAAATATAGTAGAATCCCTCAGTAACAGAATGGAGCAAGCAGAAGAAAGGATTTCTGACATTGAGGACAAAACTTTTGAATGCTTCCAAGTGCTCAAAGAGGAAGAGAAATGGAGAGCAAAAATGCATCATTCTCTCAGAGAGCTCTAGGATAATTAGAAGAAAACTAATATTCACCTTATAGGAATTCCTGAAGGCAATGGAGTTGCTTCCCAAAGCACAGAGGCCCTTCTTCATGAGATTATGAAGGAGAACTTTCCAGACATGCCAAGAGATTCTGAAATTCAGATAGCAGATAGTTTCAGAACCCCAGCATGACTCAACCCTAATAAGACAACCTCCAGACGCATCATAATTAACTTCACTAAAGTTAATATGAAGGAGAAAATTCTGAAAGCAGCCAGACATAAGAAAACCATAACCTACAAGGGGAAGAATATTAGAATGACTGCAGATCTCTCTGCTGAAAACTTTCAAGTGAGAAGAGGGTGGTCATCGACTTTTCATCTCCTAAAACAAAATAACTTTCAACCCAGGATCCTGTATCCAGTTAAACTGAGTTTCAATATGAGATCAGATTTCATCATGAGATTTCAAGGAGACAAATATCCAAACTGTTTCATGCTGTTGTAAACTATATCTCTCAAAATAATTTCTTGACTCTGGAAAACAAAGCATAAAAACAACCAGTAATATTTCAAATTTAAAAAATCATAAAAATGTAATTTCAATTCAGTCCTATGTAATTATTATTCCACTAGCAGTTTTATGAGTCTAGGTTTTTCTGTTGGAGTTTTTGGAATCCAATGGTATGATCTCAAAGTCATAAAGCAGAAGATCACATTTCAGAGTACTCATCAGAGTCTTTTCTTTCTTTTTTTTTTTTTAGGGACAGAGTCTCACTTTGTCACCGTAGGTAGAGTGGGGTCACAGCTCACAGCAACCTCCAGCTCTTGGGTTTAGATAATTCTCTTGCCTCAGCCTCCTGAGTAGCTGGGACTACAGGCACCTGCCATAACATCCACCTATTTTTTTGTCACAGTTTGGCCTAGGCTGGGTTTGAACCCACCACCCTCAGTATATGGGGCCAGCACTCTGCTCACTGAGCCACAGGCGCCACCCTCATCAGAGTCTCTTCATCCTTTCTATGAGCCTTCGAGAAGATACAACACTTTAGGATTTGCAAAGAGCTTTTAGAAAAAACAGGTATCAGAATAAAGCAATCTGTGGTGGACAAAAACACTACCAAAGGACAGGGTTGAAAATGCAATTGACTGGCTCAGTGCCTGTGGCTCAAGTGGCAAAGGAGCCAGCCACATAAACCTGAGCTGGTGGATTCAAATCCAGACCAGGCCTGCCAAGCAACAATGAGGGCTGCAACCAAAAAATAACTGGGCGTTGTGGGGGTTGCCTGTAGTCCCAGCTACTTGGGAGGCGGAGGCAGGAGAATCACTCAAGCCCAGGAGTTGGAGGTTGCTGTGACTTGTGATGCCACAGGCACTCTACCCACCAGCTTGAGGCTCTGTCTCAAAGAAAAAAAAAGAAAATGCAATTGACAAAAAATTTTGTGGCTTAAAATAATTTGACATCATAGAGCTTATTAGGACTGAGAACATATACCAAGACATATTACATTTTTAGAAATCTCTTACAATCAATATTTTTAATAACCTCATAGGAATAATATGTTCATCCAAATAAAACTCATTGAAAGTTAAATACCATATCTCATATGAAAATTCTTCCTGTCTGCCTTGGCACCTGTAGCTCAGCAGCTAGGGTGCTGTCCACATGCACTGGGCTGGCAGGTTCAAACCCAAGCTGGGCCTGCTAAACAACAATGAGAACAATAACAACAACAACAACACCCAGGCATTGTGGTGAGCACCTATAGTACCAGCTACTTGGGAGACTGAGGCAAGAGAATTGCTTAAGCCCAAGAGTTTGAAGTTGCTGTGAGCTGTGACACCAGGGCACTCTACCAAGGGCAACAAAGTGAGACTCTGACTCAAAAAAAAAAAAAAAAGAAAGAAAGAAAAAAAATTCTTCCTGTTTGATTTTAACATATGAAATGAACCTAAAATGTCTCTTTTAGACCTCCAAGGACCCTTTTTTTCTGAGATAGAGTCTCACACCCTATTGCCCAAGGCTATAGTACAATAGCATCAGCCTAACTCACTGCAACATCAAACTCCTGAGCTCAAGTGATCCTCCTGCCTTGGCATCCCAAATAGGTGTTACTACAGGCACCTACCACAATGCCTGGCTAATTTTTCTATTTGTAGTAGAGATATGGTCTCACTTTTGCTCAGGCTGGTTTCAAACTCCTAAGCTCAATGCTCCTCCTGCCTCAGCCTCCAGAGTGCTAGGATTACAGGTGTAAGGCATCATGCCCAGCTGAGCCAGGTAGCCCTTATGGAGTGTCCAAAAGTTAATCTAAAGTAAAATAGACTAGGCTAGGCAGGGTGGCTTACACTTATAATCCCCACATTTTGGGAGGCTGAGGCAGGAGGATTGCTTGAGGCCAGGAATTTGGGACTAGCTTGGCAACATAGCAAGATCCTGTCTCTACAAAATATAAAAAGATTAGCTGTGTGTGCACTTGTAGTCCCAGTTACTTGGGAGGCTGCAGTGTGAGGATCACCCAAACCCAGAAGTTTGAGGTTGCAATGAGCTATGATAAGGCCCCTATACTCCAACTGGGAAAAACAGAGAGATCCTGTATCTAAAAGAAGAAGAAAGGAGAAAGAGAAAAGACTTAATTTAGAAATTCGATTTTGGAAAGTTTGTCAAATAAGATCATAGAACACTGTAAAAAAATGCTTATTCATTTCAAAGTGAAATCACATCATATTCAAAGTGATAATTAAAATATTTCGAAAAGCAAACTCTTTGATAGCAAAGAGATTCAGTTCTCCAAATAAATAAAAAACCTAACAAGGACATCATGTAGCAAATATAATCTGTCTCTCCCTCTATTCTCTCTCATGTTTTGGTTTTTGTTTTGGCATTTACTCAAAAAGGGAATAAAAATCTTATTAAATCATGGCTGGGAAGAATCAACATTGTTAAAATGTCCATATACATTTCTCATTGTTTTCAAAGTTTGATGTACTATCTAACAAGCAGATGTCGTAATTGGCCTCATTTTTGAAGAATTAATTGAGGTTAACTGGTTTTCAGGGTGTGGAGGAGATTCATACGGAGAGATTGAAATCACACGGATCGTGCAGATAGATTTCCTACTCATTCTGCTTCTCTGGTTGGACCCGACTTTCCGACAGGGGGCTGGGAACACAGCTACTTATTTGTTAGCTGCACTTGGGTCATTTAATGCAGCTACACTCATCACTGTCTATAAATATTAACGTTCATTGTTCACTCAAACTTACTCATCTGTCAATGGCGCTTCCATCCATCCTGTTACGTGACTGAAAACCTGGAATTCCTTTCTTGGCATCTCCTTTTCCTTCATCACTGACTCCTGCCAACTACACCTCTTCCTCTTAACTATTTTTCAAATATCCACACTGGTATCCATCTCCACTACCGGTAATTTGGTTGGACTACGTACACTGTCACTTCGTGGACGACCTAATTCTTCCCCCCGCATAACTGCTGCTCACACCCCAGTCAGTTCTCCATCATTCCCCATGCTGACCTTTCTAAAAATAACTATGATCACATTGGCCCTCAGCTTAAAACACTTCATGCCTTCCTATCTGTCTTAAAACAAAGACCAAAGTCCTCAACACATTGAACAAACCCCTCCCTGGGCTGCCTCCTATGTGGCAATACATACAGATACCTTCATTCTGCTTTTTTATTCTCTCCCCTTTTTTTTTAGTTCCTGGAGTATTTCATACTTCCCAAATCAACCCAGGCCATCATATGTGCATGTGTGTAAATATACATATATTTACACACATATATACACATGTAACGTGTGCATGATTGTAGATGTGTACATATAATACAGAAGAACCTCCATGGTTGGCCCAATTTTCATAGACTGGACATGCACCAGCTCAGGGCGGAAGGCCTAGCTCCTGTGTTGCCCGCCCCCATGTGCCGATCAGTATGTTACAGTCTTTGGGTGCTCAACTTAGAGAGGTTCTACTGTATGTGTTATAGAAAATTGGCTTACAAAATTTGGGGAGCTGGTTAAGCAGTCAGGTTTCTGAAACAATGTAGTTTCTGAGTCTGATGTGGAGTTTGAAGTCCACAAGAAGGGAAGACCACAGCGGCTGGACCCCACTTATAGCACGAAGAGTTGGACCCCCCACAAGAACAGACTGAAGCCCTGTCTACTCTTGTTGCCTCTGACTTTGGTAAGAAGGGCACCTTGCAGAAGCCAGGACCTTTTACCCAAGAACTAAACATCCCCACACACACACATGCTCACCCTGGCCAGGAGTCGTAGAACTTGAAGGGGATCCAGGGAAGGTAGAAGGATTTCAGACCCAGCTGCCGCTTCATGCCAGAAAAGTCCAGTTAGCCACAGTTCAGCCACATGCAGGGTCTGCAGAGTGGCTGCCACATCCTTCTGCCTTCGAAACTCCCCAGTGATCTTGCCCACCCTAACAGGAAACACACAAGAAAGAAGATTCTACAGCACATGGTAGCCTAGCCGAGTTGACCCATCACAGAGCCATCATAGATCCCTTGCTATTTTATACTATTTCTGTGAATATTAAGACTATTTTTCCTGACTTTGTGTAACTGATGATTGTCATAATAGGTTTGATTTAAGGTATAGACAGGTGCTGTAGCAGCATAGAGGGGGCTTTCTCCTTGTCTGGGAGTTCAAGGAAAGCTTTCTAAATGAGTTAAGTCTTCGACAATATATAGGAAAGAGACAGATAATAGGAAGAGTTGCAGACACAGACAGCGTCCAGTGAAGACAGAGAGGATGGAGAAGTCAGCTTTCCCTAAATTCTGAGCTAACAAATGGCAAACTCTCAGCATAGGTTTGGGGTTTTTTGTTCCTTTTGCTCACACTCCTGTCTATTGCTGTGTCTCTCCTTCCAATTATCTTCATTCCAAGCCCCAGATTGTAAAAGCAGAACCCACCTCAGACACACTGGCCTCAAAGGAGAGGGAAGGAGTAAATAGCAAACGACACAGTGGCTCTAAAAACTGCCAGGGAGAAGTGCAGAAGTCATTTCCTCTCATATTTCCTTGGCCAAAGAAAGTCGTATGGCCACGGCTGACCTCAGTGAGCTGAAAGTGCGGTCATCCCACCAGGCAAAACAGCAACTATTTCAAACACAGCACCAGTGCCCTGGTCACAAATGTTCACATCCCTCCCTTCTACAGACTAAGTTCATTCCCTCCCCCTGTTTCCAAGACAGACAACTCGAAAGTCCCATCCAGGCTTGAAATCTAGCATCTCGAGGTAGTTTTGTGTCAAATCTGCACGTAGCTTTTCTTGATCCAGTGGCCGTGAACTGAAAAGAGGAATTGTGTTTCTTCACATACTCAATAAGCAATAGAGTAATGGGAAGATTATAACTAAAGCAAACTCTCCTATTTGGAAAAGAGAAGAAAGGAGACATTCATCAGTAGCTGTCAATGACGATCCAAAAACGTCATGGGGCAGACATTACATAGGTCATGTCTCTGCTGGAGATCTGTGATGTCTCTTGATGGAGCCTAAGTTCTACAACCTGGAAGTAGATCTCCGGCTCATCATCCTCCAGGACCTTTTGCTTGCCTCTTTGGGAGGCTGTTTCTCTTCCTTTTCTTGTCACAGGCTAAGATGACACTGCAGCATGTGCCGCCTGAGAGGCTCAGGAGCATTCTACACCTGCTTCCTGTCTGTGACCTTGTCGGAGCCGAGATGAACCGTGTGCTCCTTATCAATTCAGAAATGTTAACAGGAGGTTTGTCGGCCACACCCCTAATTCAGACCATGTCACCAGGCTGAATTTCAATTGGTTCTTGGCATTTGCAGACCTAGATTTGTATCTTACTAGTTGGAAATGACAGTCAGATACATCTTAAAACTCTGCTCACAGCAGAGTTCCTGGATTTTCATGTTCCTTTCCGTTCTGTGCAAGTCAGCAGGTTCCCTTCTGAGCTCTTGATTCTCCGTAGAACTTTGTCAAGTGCACCCAATATCACCCATGTTACCAACATTCTTTGTCCCTCTTTATTTTCCTAAAACCACTAGTTCATTAGATGCATGGCTTGACTTCTGAGTTAGTGCAGGTGACAGTTTTACAGATTGGAATCTGGGAGAATAGTGACAAAACACGTCTCCTCAGTTGCATCAACCCCACACCCGACCCAGAAGCACCACCAGCTCATGCTACAGAACAAGCAATGCCCAGATTTCAGTGACTGACGAGGCAGGTTTATTCCTCTCCCACGTGAGTGTTTGTTATTCACCGGCTGCAGCTGTGCTCCACATTCTCTTTATTTTAGGACACAGACTAAAAGAGCAGCCCATATTTGGGACAAGCCACCTCCCAGCAGAGGGGGAAAAAAAGGAATAGTTAAAGGATTCAGTGACCCCTACTTCTTCTTGGAAGTGGCAATTGACACTTTCATCCACGTTTTATTGGCTAAAGAAAGTCATATGAACAAGCCTAACATAATGGGTTAGAAAGTATTATACTTTCCCACGTAAAAGCAACAAAAATTTTTTTACAAATACCCCAACCTCCCATAAAATTGAATCTGAAGGGTGAGGTTCAGTAGCAGAAGAATATAAAGTAGCAATGGCTGACGAGGAGCCTTAGATGACACACGTCTTTGGGATACCCTGAATTCTACCCTAAGATTATGTGCTTTTATTTTATAACAAAGCAGAATTACTGAAGGGATTTTTAGCAGTGACACAGAGATAATTTTGGTTTATATTCAGTACTCCAGCAATGGCAAATCCAGGGAGCCCCGTGAAGAGGTTATTTCCATGAACTGGCTGAGTGCTGATGGGGGGGATGAACTGAAGCTATGGTAATAGGTCCAGATTGGGGGGATGTTGTATTTCTCATTCAGTAGATAAAATATTCATGGGAAGAAGATAAAGATTAAAGGGAAAGGAAAACTGACTATATTGATGAGAAAGAAGATAATTAATAACCTTAGAGGACATGGTGGTCAATTAATTGCACAGTTAAGGATCCATTTTATAGATGGTAGAAAGATGAGGGCATCTGTGAATGGTTCCACTGTCTGAGAAATAAAGAATCTGGGAGTTGGGTGGGAGACTGGAGTAGAGTGCCAAAGACGTGGAGTCTCCGAGGAGATAGAGAACACATAAAAGTTAAAACTTTAAGGTAATTAAGAGTCTTGCCTTCTGTGAGTTTACAATGACTCCAAAAGGCATACTTGGCTGATCTTTTCCACGGTGTGAAGCAGCCTAGGGTGCAGTGGACATGCTGGGGCTCGGGTAGTTAAGGATGTGGGTGAGAGTGGTTGAGGTAATGAACTAGACTGTGGAGGCCGGTTAGGAAAATGACTAAGCCCCAAGGTAGCTTGTAGTCTGGAAGACAGCAGAGCATTCCCGGGGCCCGGGGCCTCTGTCCTCACTCAAGGAGTAGATGCCAGTGAAGTGAGGACCTGAGGAGCAGACGGATGAGGGTTCCATGTTAGGGGGGAAGAAATTTTCATTTACGCTTTCTGACTCGGTCCAGTTCTGATTTCAGGTTGATGATGAGGATTAGGACAAAGGACATGTACAGCTTGAGTGGTGCTCATGAGAAGTCTTCAGAGTTGAATAAATGAAAGGAATGTGAAGAGAGGATGTTGGACTTCAACCAACACTGACATCATTTTCAAAACCATGGAGGGTGGAAAACATTGGTGTGTGCTTTCGAAAGGGGCAATCATTAAAGGACGCTGGGAAAGAATCAGAAAATTGTTGACATCATTAACTTTCCTACTTGTGGTTGGGAGAATTCTCAAATGACCCTCATGCCCTGTGATCCTGTAGAATTCTCTAGTAGAATTCCCCACTCCCTTGAATGTAGGTAGAAACTGTGACTTGCTTCTGACTAGTAGACATACACAGTTATAGGATACTACCTCCCATGGTCATGTTGTTATACGGCATACATGATGGATTTGCAGATGTAAGTAAGGTCCCTGATCAGTTAACTTTAAGTTAATCAATAAGAAAGATTATTCTGGGTGAGCCTGAACTTGTCAGGTGAGGCATGAAAAGGTCTTGAGGTCACAGATTGGAGAAATCAGAGAAAAGCCCTCCTGCTGGCCTTCTAGTACCAAAAGCCTTCTTGCAAATTTCCAAGAGAGGGTGGCCTCTAGGACCTGAGGGCCCTGCTCCAACAACCACAAGGAACTGAACCCTGCCAACCAGCACATGAACTCAGGAAAAGACACCAAACCACAGTAAGACCCCAGCCCTGGCTGACACCTGGATCACAGCCTTCTGAGATTCTTAGCAGAGAACCCAACTGAGCCACACCCAGACTCCTAACCCATAGAAATGGGAACTGCAACATAATGAACACAAGTTGTTACATAACCATCAGCACTAATAGACTAGGTTAAATATACTTCCCTATGTTAAGAGACTAAAGCATTGTTATACATTTCATGTCAAATTCTATAAAAAAAGTTTTTAAGTATTTCTTTCTGCCTTAAACTTTTATCCACAGAGACCAACATGAGACAGCTTCTAAATTAAGATTGTAGATTAGAGCAGGAGAAGCAAGCTGTGCAGTAGATGGATATAGAACAATGGGACGGGGCTCAGTCATCCTCGCACTCCTCCCCCTCTCGGGCAACTCATCTGCTTGGAGCCGGGGAAAAGGAACAGGTGCGTCCAGTCGGAGGGACTGGGTCTGCTGACAGTCAACGCCTTGAGAAAGGAAGCTGGGCGAGGAGGGAGGTGGCATAAGACGGGAAGCTTGTTGAAGAGCTGAGGCTGAGAATGGCTAAGAAGGCGGCAGAACGGAAAACAGGGACAAGGGAAGGCGAGGACAGAATGACCTCAGAGGCCGCTTTGTTACACAAACATGATTTCACAATGGCTGCGGGCATTTCCCTTCTTCCCTAGAATAGTTTGTCTTTCCAACCAGCATGGGAGAGGTTGCATAGCCAGCCGGCAGCGGCAGTGCCATCCCCGCCACGTTCTGGATCCTCCCCCTGCTAGGTGGTTAACAGCAGCGTGCTAACGTTTCAGGACACCAAAGAGGTCTGTAGAAAGCATCTTCCATTTTATTTGATTCTATCAGATCTGTAAGCTTTGTTATAAGACAGCAGAAAGGGGCTTCATATCTGTTGGCTGCAACCAAAATTAATGGCCATGAAGGAAGAAAGCATGAACAGGTAAATGGTAAGAAATGGAAAAATGTTTAGTAATGAATGAGTTCCCATCACTTCTACTTATATAAAACACTTTTTACATTTCGGTTTCATTCTAAAGGTTCTCCTTGGAACCGGAATGCAAAACTTTATGAAATTGCTAAGTGTTTCAGACTAAATTATGAGTAATACTTTGGGACATGGTTAAAGATTGGTTAAACACATCACGGAGCACTTAAAGTGTGCGATGATTCAGCAGGGCGCGGGAGATACCGTGGGCGTCTCTGATTCGTTACTCATTGAATCACACCTGAGCCACTGCTCTGTGTGATCTGTCAATGGTAGGCTTATGCCCTTGACTGCTGTGGCTCACGGTTACAGGAAGAGGGGAGGTGAAGTTGATTACCAATTCAAAATAGGGGGAAATGTCTTTATTGAACTCAAAATGCTCTGGTGGACCCACCAAGAAAACACAGAAATCGGAACAATGGCCAATATGAACCTTTACCACTATATGTAATTTGAGGGCAATTTGTATATGTGAAACACTACCTTTAAAATACAGTCATTCATTCCCTCATTTAACAAATGTCATATATAGAGACAGGCAGATAGATGCCCTTTATTCAGAGTGATCTTGACATATCTTTCATTCAAAGAGATAAATTAATTCCTTCCTTTCCCCGTTTATAAAAGCTATTTGACTAATTATATTTTATAATGGTCTTGTCAAAAGACCTTTACCTACATGAGAATTCAATTACGTGGAGTAGGCAGAATTAATCACTAATATTTTACAGCCTGTGTATCTATCTCCATGGCAAGAGCAGTCAGAAATGAAATTCAGGGAGTGAGCAAGTTGAAGGTATTTCTTTGGCTAGTTTGCGTTATGTGAAATGAAGGGGGTTGTTGTTCAGAAATGTATGACTGTGGACTAAATAAGAGTATTTATTCAGAATTTCAGAGGACCCCATTTCATAATCTACGTCAGATGTGTTAAAACTAATACGTCAGTAGGGAAATGAAATAGTTCCCCAGAGAGGATTAGGAACCAATTATCACAGTTAATAAACCTTTGGGTAGGGGAGAGGAATGTGTTTGGGGGAAATTGCACCAACGCCGAAATTAGCACAAAAGTTGATTGTGAGGATGGCCCAGTGGTTGCCTTGGAAACCAGTGACTATTAAAGAACAACAGGGAAAAAGGAAACTTGTTGACCCTCAATGGCCTTTTCCTGAATTTGAAAAACTTTAAACCAGAGAACGTATCATCCCTGTGCTCTATGGAAACATGTATGTGTGTAGAAACACACGTAAGTATATATGGATATATAACAGTATATGTTGTGTACTAGATGTATAACTTTATTTATTTATTTATTGGCCAGGGCTGGGTTTGAACCCACCACCTCGGGTATATGGGGCCAGCGCCCTACTCCTTTAAGCCACAGGCACCACCCTATCTGTATAACTCTTTAATGTAACTTTATAATAGTTTATCATGGAAAGGAAGATGAGTGTGTGTGTGTGTGTAAGACATAGTCTCACTCAGTTCCCCCTGGGGGTTGATTGCCGTGGCATCACAGCTCACAACAACCTCAAACTCTTGGGCTCAAGCAGTTCTCTTGCCTCAGCCTCCCTCGTAGCTCTCCAGCCTTCCCTCCTGCCTGCCACAACAACTGGCTAGTTTTTCTATTTTTAGTAGAGATAAGGTCTCACTCTTGCACCAGCTGGTCTCAAACTCCTGAGCTCAGACAATCCACCCTCCTCAGCCTCCCACCAGAGTGCCAGGATTACAGGTGTGCACCATCGTGCCCGGCCAGGAAGATGATGTTAAAGAACTTTCCGGCACCCATATTCCTCAGAATAAAAGAGTCTCAATCCCTTTAGACTTTTCGAGGAACAATCTCTTTTATCTCCCCTTTACTCATCTCTCTCGTTCTCCTCTCTGGACTCCATCCAATTTCCAGACTCTCTTTTAACACACTGAAGTTAAAATTGGTACAGGGTTCTGCTAAAGTCTTGGCCAAGTGTGAATAGCATCTATGTTTCCATGCCTCATTAAAACTTCAGAGTCATTGAAAGCGAGTCCTTTCATGCTCAAGGTCAGGGCAGCCTCTGAAAACCAGGATGTGGCGGTCATGGACACGCTATCTGCGCTCGCCGAGCAGAGCAGTGGCTGTGAGTTCTGAGGGTGACTTAGCTCTCCAGCCATCACCGACATGGTTAGCCCATAGGCACAGCACTTCAAGCGGGGTTTATTTATATGTGTTCCTTCAATGAAATGACATGAGGCTCCCAAATGCTGTTCAAATCACGACATGATGAACTGCACATTAGATGATCTTCCGGCACTTCTGACATTAACTCCAAAGGCTCACTGTAGACGAGTGCGTCTCCTCTCTCCAAACTGTGGATAAATCAAATAACACTTGTTTGACATCACAGGATTTAGAGCTGATCTACAATGCGATGTGCCTTGTAGAGACAATCATCAGCTGGAATTTTCTCAGGCAAGGTAATTAAGCTGCACAGAAATAAGCAGTCACAGCCTGCGGGAGAGAGCGCTCCCAATTACAGAGGCCTTTCACATTTATTTTTACTTATCCCTAATGGTCATCTGCATGTATTGCCTATTACTGTCGTAAGGAAAGAAATCTCAAGTTGTTTATATTCCTTTAAGATATTCTGACAATGGAATTGGAAAAAATCCTCGATTTAAATATTGTACAAGTATTAGATGTTTTAAAGGGGCGATTACAGATGGGATTCGTATCCAAGCCATTTTCCCCCCAAACAAGTTCTCAGCTGCAGGCCACTTAAGTGCAGTTAATTCATTAGAACAAGAAGAACTTGAACGAAATACATTAGCAATGAACTGTTCATCTGTAATAAGGCTGACTCACACTGGTAATTTCGCACATAGTTATTATTCAACATGCACTCTGGAGTCCTGGCCGAGACAGAGGACAGCACTGAGGAACGCAGCCCGTCTCTTAGTATCTGGGGTGGAGGATCCTCTTTCCACGGCGCTGGCCTGATGTGAGCATCCCAGCACTGTGTCTCAGACATGGGTCACAGAGAGTAGGCCAAGTACATTTCCATGGTAGCAGATCATTCAAGGGAGGCTGGGAGACAGTTAGGGAATGATGCTAGAGGAATGATTCTGAACGGCTCATGTCTTCAACTCTGGGCCTAGAAATTGCCTCCTTTCAACAAAGCCAGCCCTCCTTAAAACCAGAGTCCCTTATTCCCTGAGCAAATGAATTAATTTGGCAGTTGTTATCCTTTGTCCCAGACCAGCCGTGTACTTTAATTGCCTATTTCCTTCTTCCCAGTTTGGAATGAAATAACTCTCTGTCAATTCCCACGCAAGTCAAGGCACGAGCCAGCAATTGACGGCCTCTGACAAACGTTCGCACTTGCCCCACTCACCTTCCTCTTCCCCCTCCTGCCTTCCACCCCAGCTGATGGAGCCAATCCCCTCACCTCACACCCCACCTAAAATGTAGTGTTTCCAAGATTTCTTCCTGGGCATCATGTCTACAAAACTCAGAATTTCAAAGTTGTAACCAATAACCCCCGTAGAGCTCCCTGTGTAAAAGTCTCGTGATTTCCTATGAACTGTTTTCCTTGCTGGTAGGTTTACAAGGCTCTCCACGTCCTTCTCCAACCCTAATCAGGTGCTCAGAAATGTGTGCATATGCAGGCTCCCTGTAACTGATCACCAGACATTTCATCAGCCAGGGTTTACCTCTAGTTTTAAAAGAATCTCAACCATTTCTCCTAAAATTGAACTTGAAAGAAACACTGTGTAAGGAATATTCAAGCATGAGGGCCACAATGGCCAACCCACAGCGAATTTAAACATGTGGAGAGAGAGTCAGCAGCCCTCGTGCAGAAAAGTCAAACTAAGACAAAGTATGGAAGTGTTACCTGGACTTCTTGTCAAAAATACAGCTACCATGGTATCATCTCTGGGGCTATCAGCTGGGGAAATCTTTGGGGTTTTTTTGGGGGGGGTGGATTTGTTTTGTTTTATTTACAAAAAAAAATAAGTAAAACCAACTTTTTTTATTGTTTTGGGTTTTCCGTTTTCTAGAGATCAATTGCCCAGGCTGGACTCGAACTCCTAGGCTCAAGCAATCCTTCCAGCTCAGCCTCCTGAGTAGCTGGGATGGTGGTGCCACCTTGCCAGCTTGGAAATCTTTGCTTTTAAGCCCTTAAAATTACAATTTTACTTGTTGCCTCCACCTTGTAGGATTTAAATTTCAATAGGATTAGGACTCCAGTATGTTTTGTTCACTCTGAATCCTTAGCGCCTAGAACTGTCAGTGACTATTGGTACATACTGGTTGTTTGACATATGCTAGTTGAAGGAAGGAGCTCTCATCCTGAGAGCTGGGTTTGTAAAGCACTGGTTTAGTGATGGATTCCTGGAGTCAGGTAATGCTTGGTTTGAATCCCAGTTCTGGCCTTAGCTCTGTGACCCTGAACCAGTTCAAGATGTGTTTGAGATTCCATTCCCTCATTTTTAAAGCAGGGATCTTCAATCCTAAAATCCTTAAATCCTAAAATCCTAAAATCCTAAAATCCTTATTGAATTAGTGCCTGAAACTCTTGGGCCAGTGAGAGGATTGGGGGTGACATGTGTGATAAACATGGCCTTACTCAGTAAACGGTGTCCACAGTTGCTATTTGGATATAGAGGCTGAGAGCTGACCAGCGGAGGGCCTTTGCTGTGAGTTCCTGAGGGAACTCGCGGAAGATGAACTGGACATAGTGAGACCCTGGCCAGCCTGGAGGAAGATCTGAGATTGCTGTGCTTGACTCACGTCACCTACAATAACCCAAGGCTCAGATCATCCCTGGTGGTAGGTTTAGTGTAAAGCCATGTGGGAGGTAAGAAAGGAAGGAAAAGGGTCTCATCTGTGGCTCCATAAAGCCTTGAAGAGGACTGGACTTGAGGACCCTGCTCTCAGCTCTGATTCTGGACTTGAGGACCCTGCTCTCGGCTCTGATTCTGCTCGTGGTTCCGAGTGTTCCTCATCATCCTCTCTCATTCTTTTGACTCTCTTCCCCAATCTATGACTTCCTTTGACACCTATCATCTATCATCTGTGTCAGAATTAACGGATAAAACTAGATCCTGTCTTAGAAAGTTCACTAGAGTGCAGGATAGACCTTCCACATGGAGTGGGCTTTTCCTGTCCACCCACCTGGCAGACTCTGGGCAGCCTCTACAGGTGACTATGGCTGAATTTCAACCCATAGCATAATCTTTGGTGCTCAAGATGGCAAAGCCAAGTGGCCCTCAGTTTAGCAACGTGTGTGTATTGAGTCACATGTGGTCATTTTGCCAAAGAGAATTAAAGGGTTGCCATTTTGCTCATAATGCTTGGAGATCATACCAAAGAGATGCCTATGGAACTCCACATTTGTAAGGCCTGTGGTCCCTCTGGAACGGTTCCTACTGAGAAACAACATTCAGTATCATTATAGAAAACTTCATATCAACGCTTCACCTTATAAAGAAATCATCCAGTAAGATATTTTTGAGCATATCAATCAAATAAAATCTGTTTATTAAGTTCTTAAAGTTTAAAAATCTATATTTTTTTCATCATGGTTATGATATAAAGGCATTGACCTTGAAAATACAGTGGCTTACTCAGAAGGAGAGGGTGACAGGCACCTGCTTGGGGCCAGGCAGGGCAGGGTGTGCTGAGTGCTCCAAGGTGTGTTGGCACTCACTCGTCCTCCAGGCCCTTTGTCAGCTTTCTAGAGAAGAGGAGCCCGAAACCAAAAGCAAATGAAAGGGTGACAGTGTTAGAGGCCTGGCTAGAAACTGAATATGTTTAAAAAAAAAAAAAAGATAGAGTTCTCTTTTGTGGCTTTAATGACAGTCTGGAGCACAGGTGAGAAGGAGGAACCATCTTCTGGCTCAGCCTGATGAGAATTGGCACAAGATGAAAGAACATCACCCTGGCAAATGGGGTGGCAGACGCCGAGGCCTCCATGACCAGAAGAGGAAGGCCAGATGCCGTTCATGGGCCCAGGATTTTGCCCCCTGCCCTCCCACATATGCACAGGCCCCCACCACCAACCTCTTTTGCCAGAAGGGAGAATTTAGGGGCTGGGTTTGCGACGATTCTGCTGGAGGACGACCAGCCCTGTATTGGTGATCTCTTGCTACTTAATAATTTGCCTGAAATTTTGCAGCATAAAACAGCAAACATTTATTATCCCGTGGTTTCTGCAGATCATGAACCTCCGGGTTTCTGGCTCAGTGTTTCTCATGAGGTGGCAATGCAGTGTGAGTGAGGCTTCAGCCTCCCAAGGTCTGGATGAAGGTGGATCTGCTTCTGAACTCAGTGTCTGTCTGGACGCCTCGTGTCCTCACCACGGAAGCCTCTCCACTGAGCGGCTGCAGGGTTTTTATGATATGGGAATGGGCTTTCCCCAGGCAAGCAATCTGAGAGGGAGGGAAGGAGAGGCCCTTGAAGGAAGCACGGTGCCTTTTATGTCCCCACACCTGCTCTCTCTTCAGTGTCCCCACTCCAGCCCCCAGTGACTCTGTCTCTCCTGTCGCCTGAAGTTCATTCTCATTCATCTTCCCTCTTCCTTTCTCTCCTCCTCTCCTCACACTTCTAATCTACTGGGGAAAAAACCAAAACTGTTCTAGATACAAAATAAATTCAGCGGCCACTTTGGGGAAGCTCCAGAGCCACCACTCTGGCCCACGCCCCGTGTCCTGTGTCCTGGGTGAGGGCTGCACTTTCCTCCTTTCCTGCCTCCGGTCCTGGTGCGTCCTTGCCCCATACAGTCTATCCCTACCTCACCATCCAGAGTGGTCCTGTTAAACACAACCAAGTTCCCGCCTTCCTGTTTTAGTTCTCCGGGGCCTGCGCCTTCACTCAGAGTGAAAGCCTGGGTCCCTGGGGTGCTCAGGAATGCTACATGCCTGGCTCTTGTCACTTCTCTGACCTCACTTCCCACATTGGCTCACCTGGCCAGCTCGTTTCCCTGCCGCTCTTGTTCAGATGCCCCGGTCAGCGCTTCACCTCTGACCCCTCCAGCCAGACGCTCTGCTCTCCCTCAGATCCTCCACCAAGGTCAAGTTCAAAGTAACACCAACCCTTACTACCTTCTTCATGGCTGCTTCCCAAGGAGTGCAAATCGCCTTCTCTGCCTTGTTTTTTCACAGCACCTATCGACATTTTACTACTTTGCAGAATGTGCCCCTGAGGGAAGGATGTCTGATGGTTTCACCCAGGGATGTACTCCACACCGTTAGCACCTAGGACTATTTTTGACCCCGAGACATCATCCAATACACGCCCATCACTTTGTTCATCCTCATGGGTGTGGGATGTTCATCTTCCCTCCTCAGACTGTCCAGATCTGGAGTGGACCCCCCCCCCAGGCTGTTCACTTTGCCCTACTCAGACCGTCCAGATCTGGAATGGAGGCCCCCCAGTCCCCACCCCACCCTGCTCCCACCCCCCCCTTCCGGCCACCTGGGATGTTCACCTCGCCCTCCTCCTCTGGAATGGAGCCCAGCCTGCCGGTCAGACCTGTCTGCACAGGGCCTTTCCTCACTGAGCCAGACCTGCATTGCCCCATTTCATCATCACGTCCTGTCCGAGCACTTTGATTCTCTCCATCTTGCTCATATATTCCTGTCTCGCTCATCTAAATAGATCCTTGAAAACTCATGTTCACTTCCTTTTGTGAACCCCTCTTCTGCCCCTTCCCCGTTATGCAACATGCCCTTTATAATTCATGTCTCATCAACGACTGTTGGCCCAGTGAAATGAACTTCCTAACCCCACACATCTGATAGAAGATGCTACTGCAGTTCTACACAGTGTGTTTGTCAAATGCACACAATCATTTTCGATTTGTATAGTAATAAGTTCCAGGGAAACCAGCTGAGCTACACAGCGACTCTGATCTAATGCGCACACGGCTGTTATATTCTCTTTAGGAAATGGAATCCACTTTTCCCCATGGACTGGAAATCCTAAGATGTTTAAAAGAAAAAAAATTTAAAAGCTCCACTGAGATTTAGCTTCTTGCCATGACACTCTCTAAATTATTTCAGCACCATGTAAGGCATTTTGAAACACAGTAATTTGTATGCTCCTGAGTGAGTGCCTCTCAAAATGTTTGCCAATTAGTTCATTTCTGAACCCGCTTCGGATATCCCTGAAGGTATGCAAGGAAAATCTCTTCCTATGAAATCTAAGTTTAAGACAATATCAAAATCGGTTATGTCAGCTAAATGCTGTCAGAAGACCCGCTCTAAATTTTCTGATATTTTAAAATGTTAGAGAAGTTCATCAAATGATTATACCAAGAATTATGCACATAGATTTTTTTTCCTTCTGTGAATTCAACATAATCCTCTACTTTTTTTCTGAATTAATCTACTTACTTATTATGACTTGGATTTCACTCAGCGATGGTGCAGGGTCTCTCTCTCACCTTGCCTTTGATACCACACACGTCTGTTCTGGTTCCACACAATCTTCATGGGTTGTGAAAGACACGTTCCCACACATAAATCCTAACCACCAAATCAAGAATAGTACAGTTGTGGCTAACTCTTCTTGGATCAAGAATATTAATATCTTAAAAAGAAAACAAAAGGCATTCTCAAATATATTCTCGTGTTGCACTAAGATCATTATCTAATGCCTCTGGCTCTACTTGGGAGTTTTTCATAAGTTCCTAAATAAACCCAAATAGAAGCTGCTGATTTTTTAACCTCAAAGAAAACACTTTCTTAATTTAATGTTTTAAACTGCTTTGCAGAATATTTACAACAATACAAAAAAATTACCTGTAAATGATTTTCACTTAGTTTTACAGTAAGTTCTTTGCATTGTTTCACAGGTGCAATTGGAATCTTTTGCTTTTGTTTCTATCAGAGTCATTAATAAAGTAGCATCTTAAAGGCTACCTATTGGCTCGGCGCCTGTGGCTCAAGTGGCTAAGGCACCAGTCACATACACCTAAGGTAGCAGGTTCGAATCCAGCCTGGGCCCACCAAACAACAATGATGGTTGCAACCAAATATAGCCGGGCGTTGTGACGGGCGCCTGTGGTCCTAGCTACTTGGGAGGCGGAGGCAAGAGACTCGCCTGAGCCCAGGAGTTGGAGGTTGCTGTGAGCTGTGATGCTACAGCACTCTACCCAGGGGGACAGCTTGAGGCTCTGTCTCTAAGAAAAAAAAAGGGGGGCTACCTGTTAAAAAGTGGGAATTTGTCACATGTCTCTACAGAAGTTTTGAGATACACAAGAACCAAGAAATGTCAAATCAGTGCAGGTGGAAACAAAGTAAGCAACGCCAACAAGCTGAGCAAGTTGGAACTTGGGTGAGTCAGAGAGGACGCTGTCAGCTGTGTTTCTTAGAAGTAAAATGATGACCCATAACGGTCTGTCTCAAAACTTTCATAGTAACCTGCATATATGCACCTGATCTCAGAGCTACACGGACATCAGAGGTGGTCTCACCATGCATCTGTGACCTTTCCTTCACCCCAGCGTGCCTGAGAAGCACACCCGTCATTAACAGAAACCCCACAGTAGTGTATTAGTTCCTTCTTGCTGCTGTAACAAGTTATCATGAATTTAGTGGCTTAAAACAACACAAACCTATTCTTTTATAATTCTTTATTCTCAGAAGTCTTCAGGGAGCTAAACTCAAGGTGCTAGCAGTATTTCATTCCTTCCAGACACTTCAGGAGGGAATCTGTTCCTTGCCTCGCCCAGAGGCCTCCCCACCTGCATTTCTCTTTTTTTATTACTGTATTTTTTATCAGATTATTGTGAGAGTACAAATGTTTAGGTTACATTGTTTTCATTTGGAAGGTAAAGTTCAAGTTGTAGTTGAGCCCTTCCCCCAGGGGCGTGTGGAACACTCTCCTATTCTGCACATTAGGTGACATCCCACCAATTGCCCTCCCTCTTCCGCCCCCTTGCTAGATTATACTTGTGTTTTTCCTTTGTATGGTCACGTAGTTGTTTATGTATCGGTTTCATATGAATATTGAGTACATCGGATACTTTTTTCCCATTCTTGAGATACTTTACTAAGAAGAATGTGTTTCAGCTCCATCTAGGTAAACATAAAACATGTAAAGTGTCCGTCTTTTCTTGTGACTGAATAGTACTCCATGCCATGTATACATATGCCACAGTTTGTTAATCTATTCGTGGGTTGATGGGCACTTGGGTTACTTCCACATCTTGGCTATTGTGAGTTGAGCTGCAGTAAACATGATGGTGCAAATGTCCTTGTGATGGTAAAATGATTTTTGTTCTTCCGGCAGATACCTAGTAATGGGATTGCAGGATCAAATGGAAGGTTGACTTTCAGTTCTTTGGGAATTCTCCACACTTCTTTCCTTAGAGGGTATAGTAGTTTGCAGTCCCACCAACAGTGCAGAGTGTTCCCTTCTGTCCACACCCATGCCAGCATCTGCGGATTGGGGACTTCCCCCCTGCAGTTCTTGATTTGTGCCTCCCTTCGTCATACTTGGAACTCCCCTGTTCTGACCCGGACCCTCCTTCCCCACCTGTTATGTAAAGAACCCTTATGGTTACGTGGGGTCAACTTGGATAACCAGGACAATCTGCCCATTTTAATTTAAGATCCTTCATAGAAACACATCTGCAAAGTCTCTTTTACAATGTAAAGTGACATATTCACAAGTTTCAGGGATTAGGACATGGACACCTTTGGGTGAGGGACGGTTATTATTCTTCCCACCACAGGTAATGTTGTCAAGAGATGGAGAATATATTAGCACATATTATTTGAAAAATTAAGCAGTACTGCCATATGCTTAAGACCATGGACTCTGATGCCAGATGGCCTGACTTCCAAGCCCAGTTTCACCACTCCAGAACTCTGTATTGATAACAAATTACTGAAACTCTCTGCGCCTGTGTTTTATAAGCTGTAACACTGGGAATGGTATTATTAGTACCTAGCTCACATGTCTCCTTTAAAGACTCAGTGAATCTATAAATGTGCAAGTAATTTCTGACACATAGAGTCTAGTAAATATTTATAATTTCTGTGCTCCATCATTGTCTGGAAAGGGATGATTAATCCAATCCAAACCTCTTTTACACATGTGAAATTGAGTCTCAGATAATTTCAACGATTTACACAAAGTAATCATATTTTGACATTAGATTCAAAAACTTTTCACATTAAGATTATTCTGTGCTGTTCAACGGGCATCTGATAAATCTATTTTCTGTGGTGTCAGAATTTTAAAAATTCCTACTTTTTTTCTACTTATAACCCTTAATTAACCTGGTAACATTATCAACAACTCACTTTACTCTTGCTTCACTAAGGGAATCCTATCAACATATTTCTTTCTCAATTTCCTGTAGCTTGATAGGGTTTCATTATACTCTATCAGGGATAAGATATTTTAGCAGAGTGGCATGAATTTGAGGAGAACCAAGGCGTAGCATTTCACAGGGTGAACTTGTCCTTGATTTTTTTTATGTCTAGATAATAGCACACATTGCCATTAAAATAATTAGATGACTTTAAGCTTCCTTTCAAGATGCGCTCAAAATATATTTACATTTATACATTTGATGTAGTCAGTGAATTGATTAATTCTGCACCACATTCAATCCATTTCTTCCACCAAACCGACCGTCAGAAAAGCCAGATTAAACAGACTATTGAAAACTATGGGTTTTGGCAATTCTGATTATGTAGAAATGTTCCTCAGTTCCTAATTTTTTAATACGCTTAAGAATCTTTCCAATCTAGGATTAGGTTCTGAGAGTCCGAGTTAGATTTGCTGTGCCTACGATCCTTCCACATCCATCTGACCCAAAATGAATTTTTTGAAATGTTTTCTTTACTAATAGGCTAAACATAAAGTGCACAGAGAAAACGATGTTATATGGAGACTTACTAAGGCAAAGACATGTTATTTTATCTTTCTGATGAAATAGAAACTTCCTACATAAAGTTCAAGTCTCCCTTAAGTATCCCTTAACTAAAATGTTGAATAGAAGCCTGAAGTTTAAGACTGGAGAGGGGCCAAGAGCCTTTCTTTTATAGATTGATAACAGAGGAAAAAAATTAAAATGAGTAAGTTAATTTTAGGGACCTAAAAAGAATTCAATCATAGATTTTTTTTTTCTTGGCCCAGGCCCAAAACATTTCATTTGATTGTGACTCTTCTCACTGCTGAGTTCTTTAGGCAGAGGCAAATAACGTAATCATACCACCGTCCCTGAGGGTTAAAGGACCCTTTTTCTAAATGATTTTTGCTGCAGTTTTGCTGCCATGCTAAAGATGGCCTTGTTATCTTAACATATTTTCAGTGACTATTGTACAAGAAATGTTTGTAGACTCCTAAACTACCATGCATATTCAGTTGTCAAACATCAACTTTTCATTCTTCTCCTTCTAATGCCATTCTTTAAAAAAAAAAAAAAAACAGCTCTGAAAGAAAAAATGTAAGCCCTTCCTAGATGCTGCAGCCACCTCTCAAGATGTTTCCCTTTGTGACCTTGATTAAGTTAAACATTTTGACTTCTGTCATCTGTAAACGAGGACAAAAGCACACATAAAATGGAACAATTATACAGTGAAGACAGCTTAGTTGTCACTGCTGCTGTTTCTCATTTCCTTTAGAAATATTCCCTTTGGGATGGCACCCCGCGTGCGTATCTATGTTAGTTGTCATTACTATTATTATGACAATGTTAGTTGCCATTACTATTATTTCTTAGTTCCCAATGGAAATACACATTAAAACCCCTGTAAGTTGACAACCCAAGGGACTGTAACAAACATACAGTCAACATAAGAAGGTGTTCAACACGAGGAACTAGATCGACTGGGCTCAGATGTACATGTACATGGTGTGTGTCTGGTCCATGACAAGTAGGTCAACGTAAGGAGGTGGTCAGTGTGGGGAGGTGGTCAGTGCGGGGAGGTGGTCAGTGCAGGGAGGTGGTCAGTGTGGGGAGGTTGTCAGTGTGGGGAGGTGGTTAGTGTAAGGAGGTAGTCAGTGTAAGGAGGTGGTCAGTGTAAGGAGGTGGTCGGTGTGGGGAGGTGGTCGGTGCAGGGAGGTGGTCAGTGTAAGGAGGTGGTCAGTGTGGGGAGGTGCTCAGTGAGGGGAGGTGGTCAGTGTGGGAGGTGGTCAGTGTGGGGAGGTGGTCAGTGTAGGGAGGTGGTCAGTGTGGGGAAGTGGTCAGTGTGGGAGGTGGTCAGTGTGGGGAAGTAGTCAGTGTGGGAGGTGGTCAGTGCAAGGAGATGGTCAGTGTGGGGAGGTTGTCAGTGTGGGGAGGTGGTCAGTATAGGGAGGTTGTCAGTGTGGGGAGGTGGTCATCTATGGGGGTTCATTTTGATTTCCTTTGAGATGGGTCCCTGGATGTCCAGCCCCCTCCAATTTTCCACCCTTGCTGACGGCCTGGATGCTGTGTGCGGGCAGTGATAGACTGAAAGCATAGATGAAATGCTCTTTTCACTTTTTCTGTCCCTCTCTTTCCTTTTAGCTTTTCTAAATTTTGACCTGATTCAGGTTATTATTCCTTCTTTAACACAAGCATGGGGTGCTTGGAGTGAGGCTAACTTCACCCCACATGTGTTCATCTTTGTGGAGTGCTTGCTCTGTGCTAGGTGATTTCACATATAATGCAGAAATCAATCTATGAAAGAGATGCTAATGTATTTTTAAAATGATGACCTAGGCACAGAGACATTAAGTGACTTTCCCAAGGTAACTGAAATGTAAGCGTCAGGGTGAGGAGTTGAACCGAGCTTACCACTAGCTTTCTCAGAGTCCCAAGGAAGACTAATGTGTTTAGCTGAGGCTGGTGATGGTCTTGGCCCTATTTTTAACAACGTTTGGCTAACATCATTCCGTCTGGAATAATCTAAAGTTTTAACCCTAATCCCTATGCCTCAATCTCACTTTAAGATGGGATCCAACAGATTATCATAGTTTGTCTACCCAAAAAACATCTGAAAAAATGATATCTGAAAGTGATAGGAAATTACACTGACACCTATGCTGATCATAGCAAGTGGCTTAAGACAGTGTCGCTAGACTGAGAATTTAAACCTCTCCCACTGTGATAGTGTGTCCCAGGCTGGTACCCATGCCCTAATTTCATTCCTGAAATAAAAATGTAAGCTAATTTAACAAAATGTTATTTTCCAATCAACACAGGGTAAAGGGCATATTCAGCAATTCCCCTGCAAATAATTTTATTGTGTTCTTGGAAATTCATATTTATACTTCATATTAAGTAATGCCCTCATCAACAGAATCCCAAGGGGAGCCGCCACTCTAGAGCTCAGCTGCTTTTCTTCCCATGGCTGGAAGTTGAGTGGGAATTTCATGTACTCAAGTGGTACCACTTCTCTCTATCAGCATTGAAGTTCCATTAGTCACAATCAAGAAGCGGCCGGCACTTTTGATGGGAGACTGCTTCTGGGCCAACTAGCTAAGACCAAGCAGAATTGCACACAGATTTAGGCCCCTGTGTGGTCAAGACCTCCAATGACTTTCCAGCCTTTTCTCCCAGGTTTTAGGCCACTACTCAGTTGTCATTGCTGATTTTCTCTTCTCCTCTGTAATCACTATTATAAAAATACCCAATTCTCAGTTCTTGGACCTCTTTGTTTTTTTAACATAAGAAATTCTCTGAAGCACATCATCGCATTTCATGGTTATAAAAACAATATTTACACTGGTTACTCCCAGATTAGTATTTGCTTCTGTTCTGTTCTCCAAGCTCAAGACTTAACCCATTGCCTACTCAATGTTTTCACTGAAATTGGTTCTAGGTATCCCTGACTTAACAAGGCCCCAGCAGGGCTCCTGATCTCACCTAGTCTAAACCTTCAGTCTCACCATCTCCCTCATCATCCACACCATGCTGTTGAGTTAGACTTGCCAATGTGGGGTCATTCTGATTCCTCACTTCTTCTCACAGCCAATATCCCATCCAGAGGCAAATTGTACTGGTTTAACTTTAAAGTACATGCAGAATCTAACCACTTCTCACCTCCTCTGCCACCACACTGACCCTTGGACCATTAACCATGAGCTCTTGCTAAGATGATTGCAACACCACCCCCACCCCCTCCCCAGTCTTCCTGCTCACATCCTTAACCCATCACCACCTACTCTCAACAAAGCAGTCAGAATCATCCTGTAGAAATGCAAGTTAGAGCCTGTCAGAACTCCTTCCAAGCCACTCTGAAGGTCTCATATCTCACTTAGACTAAAAGCCACAGAACTTAGAATAGCCCGTAAGGCCCTACACTGTCCTGACACTTCCCTGTCACCTCTAACCTCACCCTCTCCTTCCCTACACTGTCCTCACACGTCCCTGTCACCTCTAACCTCGCCCTCTCCTACCCTACGCTGTCCTCACACGTCCCTGTCACTTCTTCTTCTAATCTCACCCTCTCCTACCCTACACTGTCCTCACACGTCCCTGTCACCTCTAACCTCACCCTCTCCTACCCTGCACTGTCCTCACGCGTCCCTATCACCTCTAACCTCACCTCTCCTACCCTATGCTGTCCTCACACGTCCCTGTCACCTCTAACCTCACCTCTCCTACCCTACGCTGTCCTCACACGTCCCTGTCACCTCTAATCTCACCCTCTCCTAGTCTCTTTTTCACTCACTCTCGCCCATCCGTGGTGATTTTCTCACTTTTCCTTAAACATACCAGGTATTTTCTTATCTCAGCATCCTGCCTGGATCCTCCTCTCCCAGACATCTTGCCATCTACTGACTTCAGTGAGGCTTTCTGGGGCCCCTTTTAGAAAGTGTGATTTCTGCCACCACCCACCAAATTTCCTATCTCTCTTATCTGGTTTATTTTCTCTCAGTGCACTCATCACTCACTGAGAGGTGATAGGGAAGTGTGAGGTTAGAGTAGGAGAGGGTGAGGTTAGAGGTGATAGGTAGACTATGTAGACTTGCTAATTTCTCACACTGTCGTCTTCTCCCATGAAGATGGGTAAGGAGGTCCCCTGAAGACAGGAATTTTTATTGCTGGTGTGTTATTCTTATATTCCAGCAAATATCACAGTGCCTGGTATATAATTACATTGTTAAATATTGATTACAGTACACCCTTTTTGTTTACCATGATTGACAGGGACCATAAATTTTACATATATTATGTCCTGCTTCTTCCTGGCAGCCATGATTTTATTTATTCAACGCTCAGTCAACATGTATTTAAACGCCTGCTGCACGCAGTGTGTACTGTGAGACATCAGATACGTTGGTGAGCAAAAAGAGCCATGGTTCCGCTTCCATGGAACTTATAAAATACAGAGACGGACATTAATCCGATAAGCCTGCACAACTGTTGTATAATTATGAATTGAGCTAAGTGTTTTGCAGGGAAGAAAACAGCTTTAAAGAATATGTAAAGAAACCTAACATAGACTTGAGGTAGGGAAAACAATTAAAGAAATGTCATTTGAGCATAGAGAATGAGTTGTGAGGAAGATTCTTGTGAGGAAGTTGCAGGATACAGTGTGTGCAAAGGCCCTGTACCAGGAAGACCAGGGACGTAGACAGATCTGTGTGTCCTTAGTGTAATGTGGACTCTAGGAGGAAGGATGGTGAACTAGGAGGGCAGTGGGTGGGGTGCCTTCTCCATTTTAAGAAGTTAGTTTTTATTCTCAAAGCAATGAAAAGCTATAAAGACACTTAAACAAGGGAAAGGCCTCATCAGGCTTGTATTTTTATATAAACTCTGAATATGACATGATTCAAAGTTGAAGCAGAGCCAGACAGGATAGAAGGAGACTGTTGCAAGAACTGGTATTTCCATGTGAGTTTTTCTTACAACTCCTGATCTGAGTTGTAAGAAAAATCAGCTAAAATCTCGGGGAAAAAATGGGAAAAAGGAATATAATCCTCCTAAGAAAATTAAAGCCAGAGACTGCTTGTTTGATGGAATTCAGTGACATCAAATGACAGGCCAGAGCAGGAAATGCTGACACACTCAGAGTGGAAGGTTAAGGTCAAGGTTTTAGGATCTGGGACAGAAGCACCAGAAGAGAAGTGGTCACAGGCCAGCCAGCCAGGCTCACTGTGGCTCTTGGCACATTGGAAGGGTTTATCTGTGGCCCTGTCTGCTGAGGAGGATGAGTTGGTGTTACAAATAAAAATGATTAATAAATGTATATACATATTATGCTTCCTACAAATCTTATGTGTGATGCTCTGAAAAATAAAAAGGTTTGGGATGCAGGGTCCTTAAGTGGCAGTTTTCACACCTAATTCTGAGCGGCACTAGAGGGCTTTCTAGCACACCTGCAGTCACCATACTAAATACTTTGAATATTTGCCATGGGTTACAGTTCAGTGTAAACATTTTAACAGAGGATATGCAAAGAAAAGAAGGAGTTTTTTGTTTTTGTTTTTGAGACAGAGTCTTACTCTGTCTCCCTTGGTAGAGTGCCCTGCCGTCAGAGCTCATAGCAACCTCAAACTCTTGGGTTCAGCAGATCCTCCTGCTTCATTCTCCCAAATAGCTGGGCCTACAGCACCTGCCACAACTCCTGGCTAACTTTTTTCTATTTTTAGTCTCACTCTTGCTCAAGGTGGTCTTCAACTCCTGAGCTCAAGAACTCCACCAGGCTCAGCCTCCCAGACTGCTGGGATTACAGGCGTGAGCCACTGCATCCAGCCAGAAGGAGATGTTTTTGTGGACCACTGCACAAAATCAGAAACTGATAGGATGGGGGTTGTGAAAAGAACATGACAAATTTCACAGCAACTCCTAAAGGATTATATTTGAAAGTAACACGTATCATTTCTACTTATATTTCATTGACCGAAGCAAGTCATATGATCCCATTAAGCCTCAGGGAGGTGGAGAAGTGTAATTGTACTAGAAAGACGAGATCCAGAAACAGCTCTAACAACTGTGGCCACCAGGACTGGGGTTGGAGAGGGAGTGAAGGGGAAGAGTGGAGTTATAGACGTATTGAATTCAAGATGCCGTTAAAATATCCAAAGAAACGTGTTAAACAGGCATCAGCAGTTGGGTTTATAGGACTAGGAGCTCAGAGAGGAGACGGACTAGGAACCAGGACTACTCAGGTGGTCATAAATATATAGGTGGTTAGTTAAAGTCCTGGCACGGAAGAGATGGCCAAAGTAGAGGTCAGCCGTGGACACCCTGGGAGGCATGTCTCTCCATGCACACACACACCCTGGGTGACATGTTTCTACACACACACATACACACACACACACACACACACACACGTATCACATTCTCCCGTGACTTCTCTCCTGAGCCATCTGGAATCTTACCTGCTAAGACAAGGGGGCGATGTCAAACTCTCTCTGGGGCCCTAGACATATCGAAGGTGACTAGATAGCAATTGGTATTTTATGTCTGTCAAATATTGTTCAAAAGACTCCCTGCTCAGTGACACCCCTGACCCCACAGGGCACTCTTGCCCTTTCAGACCCCGTGACCCCTCATTTAGCTCTCCTCTACAGCTGGCCCCCACCGCTCTGTCAGACCACTTGCTAGGTGCTTGCTTTATCCCTCCTACTAAACAATGAGCCTCTCCTGGAGGCCTGCCTTTTAATCCCTTTTACAGCGATCATGACACCTGCCACCATCCCTTCTACAGGGTAGTGGAAAAACAAAGAAAGTGTTTCATACACACGTTCCCCAAGTAGACTCTAAGCTCTGTGAGGACAGAAACACACCTTTGATCTCACTGCGTTGGGTTCTCGTTCCACACAGTGGTTTCTGGGTACTTAGCGTTTGATAAATGTCTTGATGGATGGATTAATTCAGAGAAAAATCAAAAGCCTTTAGCACATTATTGTTAGAGATCATTTGTGTTTCCAGGGAAAAACTATATGTATGAAAACACCTGATACCGATATAAACTTGAGTATTTGATGCTGTTGGCTACACAGAAGCAAGAGTGAGTTTGCCTTCCTGTCTCTGAAGTCCTGGAAAACTAAGTTGCTATTTTGTAAAGTACTTTATTCTAAGTTATTCTACATCCATGGAATGCCATATTCAAAGTTGCACAGCAATTGTCAAATTCTTAATTCTTAGATGTTATTATTTCAAATGGACATGTATGTATCTATTATAGGTGCCTGTGTTCATATATGTTCTGTGTAGTTTAAAATGATCATTATTTAAAGCCCAACAACTGACTTAATAGTTTATAAACACTTTGAATTATAACAAAATATGAAGGGTCACCCATAGACCCAGGTGTAATTTAATGATATAGCACATATATAATTATAATGAATCATAATAATCAGGAATACCAAAACATGAGAATGTGAATATTCAGATAAAGCAACTTTTTGGTAATCATTATTCTTTTCAAAAATCAGTTAATCACAATGCTAAAATATTATTTAAAATGATATAAACGTAAGGACAACAAATCTCTGATAAAAATAAGAGTCAGATAATATACGCGGTATCTGAGCCAAATGGTGAAGAAGGCTAGGAGCCTAAGTTTTAGTTTACAAAATTTTGAAATAAAGCCAATGTCTAGAGACCCACTGGCATTGTCCTCCAGGTTAGGAATTTCTACGTAATCTTCCAGGTCTAATGATAGGTCAGAAATTAATTTCCGCCATCAGCAGCCCCGGGAAAGGTCTCCTCCTCATTGGCACTGCTTCTCTTTCTGCTTTATAAATGCTATATGAATTAATGTGTACAAATTAATATGTGAATGTATTTATAGAAATGAAATACATTTGAACTATATAAATATATGAATAAAACATAATACAAAGAAATATGCATGAATAAATGTCAATACCAAGGACAAGCTTGCCATGGTAAATTCAACAGCCCCATAAGATACAGAGTAGCAGGGAGGGGGCTGAGTGGACTGGCATTGCAACAAACTCAGGAAACAAAATTATCACAACCTTGACTTCTGCTTTGGTTTCCTTTTGAAATCATGCTTCAGCACAATACTAAGAGCCTTTATTGAGTCCTTACTGTGAACTGGGCACCATTCTGTGATGTAGAAACAAAAAGCTGACTGTTCATGCCCTCAAGTACTGAGACCCTTAACCCACCGTGACCGCCAGTCATTTGGCAGGTTGATTCTTCTCTTGTACTGACGAGTTTGAAACTCTAGTTCTCACTTTCTGACAAGTGCAAGCTCCTCGCCTCCCTCGGACAACGAGTTGATTGTAGATCAGCACAGAGCATTTTATTGAGCAAGAAAGGCAAATGCGGAGTCATTAGGGAGAAGAGAGTCCGAGGGAAGGCTGCCGTCCTCGAATGCGCAGAAATAACCCACGGCCACACCGATGCCCACAGCAGAATAACATTGTCCTTCTCAATTACTTCAGCGTTAACACAATGAAAAAAAATTGCCTCTCCCTTTTTCCCACAGGATCCATCCAGGCAGATAGCTCCTAAATGCCTTAGCTGAGCTCGTTAGGCCTTGCAAGATACCCAGTCACATATAATGAACTGTAACAGAACTAGCTGCTAAAGTAGGCCTGATCCTCCCAGCCCTGAGACCCAGCCCGGCTGGGGAGACATCGCATAATCCCCAGTCAGACTCCAGCTTGGCGTTTGCTGATGAAGTTAAATCATTTCCAATTACCAGCAATGTCGGAAGGGAATCATGTATAGTCACCCCACATACCCGCATGCATATGTGAGTCAAACAGAAGGCACGTGTACGGGTGGATTCCTGGGCCAGAGCAGATGCAGCCTCAGCTCAGGTGATCCCCCCTGCCTCAATCTTCTGAGTAGCTGAGACTACAGTAATGCAGCCCACACCTGGCTTATTTTTCTTATTTTTTCTGTACAGACAGAGTTTCACTATATTCCCCAGTCTGGTCTCAAACTCCTCTGGCCTCAAGTGATCCCTCCACCTCGACCTCCCAGAGTGCTGGGTTTACAGGTATGAGCCACCATGCCTGGGCTGGTACAAACTTATATTTCTCAGAGGAATATCATATTTCCAAGTTTGTGTGTAGCTGTGAGATTTAAAATGGGGGAAGAGGTTGGATGTACATCATCTCACAGATGTGTTATGAAGATTAAATAAACGACATGAAAATTTCCTGAGCTTTATAAGATGAGAAGTGCTGGAGAATTATCACTTGATAATGCTGTTGTAGTGTTTAGGCATTTCTTTGGGATAAAGGGACATGTTGTTTATAAATTTTTTTATTTTATTTTAAGAGTTTTTTATCTGTTTGTTTTTCTGGCCAGATGTGATAGCTCATGCCTGTAATCCTAGCCCTCTGGGAGGCCAAAGCAGGTGCATTGCTGAGCTTAGGGGTTCAAGACCAGCCAGAGCAAGAGCAAGACCCCATCTCTAAAAATAGCCAGGTGTTGCTGTGGGCACCTATAGTCCCAGCTACTCAGGAGGATCCGGTGAGCCCAAGAGACTGAGGTTACTGTGAGCTATGCTACTACAGCACTCTAGCCTGAGCAACAAAGTGAGACATTGCCTCAGAATTTGGTAACTTTCAATATATGGATATGTCCATGAAACTGTCACCATTACACTGAACATGTATCAGCCACCATACTCAATAGCTTTTATTGTCTAGAATTTTATCTAAATGTATCTATACTGTATCTCTACACTCTTTTTCCAGCTTTGTTTACCTACTATAATTATTTCTCTTTTTTTGTTTTGTTTTTTTTATTATTATTAAATGATGGCTGTATACATTAATGCAAACATGGGGTACAGTGTTGTGTTTTCATATACAATTTGAAATACTTTCATCAAGCTGGTTCACATAGATTTCATGTCATTTGCTTAGTCATTGTGTCAAAACATTTATATTCTAGTTCTAGAAAAGTTCACTTGTACCCTTATTAGACAGATATATAGGTG